>JBAGKK010411747.1:0-18089 GCA_037177015.1 Euceroptres primus
GGATAGAGACGCGTGGCGGTCTCGGGTAGATGAGGCAATGAACTTTCGAGTTCCAAATGCCGATAAATAATAATACTATTTTTTTCTAGTGTACTATTTCCAGGGATGGGTAAGTTACTTTTTAAAAGGAACTAGTTACAGTTATCGTCACATCACGAAAAAAAGTAACTAGTTACTGATATCGTTACCGTTTCAAAGTATAACTTTTTCTCAGTTACTTTTGCAAAAAAAGTAAATATCGTTACTTTTTTCGTTACTGTTATATTTTATAAATATGAAAAATATATGTATATCGCCACTATTCGAATAGTCAAAATGAAAAAATCGTTACAAAAGCAATAAACTATATTAATTGTCGTAATAAAAAAAATTCTGTACTATATTTCGAAAGCAACGAGAAAAGTAACGATTTTTATAGTTACCGTTACTAAAAAAATGTATCTGGATACCAATTCGTTACCTATTTACAAAAGTAACTTCGTTACCATCATCGTCGCTCAGAACAAGTAACTAGTTACTTTTAACTGTTATTTTCCATCCCTGACTATTTCTATATACTATTTCTCAATATTATCAAATTATCGTATCTTCATAGCAACTTTTCTACATTTTCTCGTTCAAAAATATTGATTTTTAGTACCTTTATTAACCTCCATAAGATTTTTCCCTCATCAAAGGTCTTAGGAAATAAATAATTACATAAAAATTATTAAATAAGAAGACACTGCCCTCAGGAGACTTATACGGTTCGTTTCCATGAAAAGGAGGATTTTAAGCGTCGGCGTGATTACGTAACTCCTGATTAATATCGTTTGTAATAGTAATTCATGATTACCCACGCAGTGGAATCATCGTGAGGTCAAAACGTTGGCAGGCCATCAACACCCTCTCATCTGGGGGTGGGCGTCGACGAGGTGTCAGATGATTATGAAACACAGTCGACCTCTTGCGAAAATTTCAATTTTCTCTTAATTGTTTACAAACCGAGCTTTAAACGAGGTAGGCGAGGCAAGACTAATTTACTGAACCATTAGAAACAATTCCAAGGACGGAGAAATTAAGAAGTCAATCATTTAATCCATATTTTTATGCAAGTATTTTCAAGCCGTACTGTGGAAAAAAGAACAAGAGTCTAATATTTTTAAATTTAAAAAATAAAAGAATTAATTATTATCAATCTTAATTAAAGATTACATATTTAATTTATTTATTAAATTTATATTATTAAATACATTTTATTCAAAAATGGATATTAAATTGTAATATAATGTCTTTAGTCTGGAACATTTAATTCAATAAATTTTATTTGAAATACATAAATAACAAATAAAGTTTTTTCTAAAGAAAATAAACATTTTATTTTGAGTGAAAATATTTTTTTACAAGTAAATAAAACATGTTAAGAAATAGACACCAAATGTTTTGAATTTGGTTTTCTTATGAGTAAGCAAAAGCAAGATGATGAATAAACGGTAATAGGAAGTCTGACTCTAAGTTACTTATTCTACTTAAATTCGAATTCAGTCCAAATAATCAATTTCGAAAACACTTTTAGTTTCAATATTAAACTAGTATAGTTATGATTACTTTGAACCTATATTTGAAAACTCCATTAGTCAATAAATAATTTTTTTTCTAAATTTCAAACATCCAAAGGTCGAATTTTGAAAGCTTGCAAATTTGGCCGCTTTCCATTTGTGAGTTTAATTGTTAGAAAAAACTTAAAATACTTTAGTTGAAGTTTTGTACAATTACCGTAACTAAATCAATTTCCAAGCAAAAGTAAATGAATTTTCAACCAAAATGTACGAATTTTCAACTAAAATAAATAAATTTCTAACCAAAAGTAAATGAATTTCCAACCAAAAGTAAATGAATTTCCAATTAAAGTAAATGAAATTTCAATCACCAGTAAATGAGTTTTCAATCACAGTAAATGAAAAATGTAATTTCAAGAATTTTCGAACAGAGTACCCTGTTAGACAAAACTCTAATTACTTTAGTTGAAGTTTTATTCAATTACCGTAACTGAATAAATTTTCAACCAAAAGTAAATGAATTTTCAACCAAAATGAATGAATTTTCAACCAAAGGTAAATAAATTTTCAACAAAAATGAATTAATTTTCATCTAAAATAAATGAAATTTCAATCACAGTAAATGAAAAGTGGTTGAAATTTCCAGAACTTTCTAACAGTGATGAGTTATATCAAAGTAACACTCTTTTAAATTTAAAACCTTTCAAATTTAGGAGAATTTTAAATTAAAAACTCGCATATTTTTTAATTTTCGCTTCCTCATAGAGGAAGCTTTGTAATGATTACATTTTCCAAAGTTTTTTAATTCGTTTAATTTAACGTTCATCAGTTGATAAATGTCTAATACAATGTTCTGATGTTCTAATGTCTCCAATTTTCCGGATGTATGTGTATGTGGGGGGAGGCATATTTTTACCACTAATATCTCAAATCAGACACAAGGATTTCAAAAAATATTCATTGGATTTTTTTCTAGTACTTTTATAATACTTGAAAAATCGGTTTTTATATGTAACTGTTTTCATTATCATAATTCACAGTTAATGCATGAGAAGAAAAGATTCCTTGTCTCAAAACCAATTGATTCACCTATAATATTAATATATTTTATTGAAAATTAAGAAAATTTTAATCATTTATAATATTTAAAAAATGAAAACTTACAATTCTATTATAATAATTTAAAAATTTTCATTTTTTAATGTTCAACTATGAAAAGAAAAATTCTTTGACTCAAAACGAATCGATTGATCAATAATACTGCTGCATTTTATTGAAGATTAAGAAATTTGTTATCATTTATAATATTAAAAAATATTAATATTTACAATTTTATTAAAGCAATTAATGCTTCTTCTATGAAAAATTAAATGATCTATTTGCTAATTCATCACAACGAGGAAGCAAAGTGCTCATGATATGAGCATCAAAAAATATATAGACTACGGGCAAACACCCGAAATTGAATTCACAGATTTTGCCATTTGCCATTGTTTTCTAAATTGAAAGGCCAGATGTATTCATACTTTAATGTTTTCTATGTTGGTTGCTGGATTGCTCAAAACTTGAAAGTATTCAAATTTTATAGATTCAATCTAAAAACCTTAAAACTTATGCGTTTTGAGTTTTAGAAGACGAAGTGAATACAAATTGAAATTCTTAGAAGCACTAATAGAAATGAAAGAAAGTGGAACTTGAAATGGGTCGATAGTTTTACGAACGCCGTGTACGAGGTACAGCTACCAATTAGGCGACTAATAAGTCAATGCCTCCTCTCATTGCTAATTAGAGTTCCAGGCAAGTCAGCTATATCTTCTTCCTAACAATCAAGTCTGCGTAATAGGATCTTATTGGCATACCACGTCAAGGCGTGTCGGTTGCCACCAATGTACACCGTACCATTTTTTTCATTTTACTCTCAATATTTCGAAAGACAACTTATAATCATTTTTTTCATGCCTGTCATAACTGATGAGAATCAAAATTTAACAGAGGATCTCCAACGGAATCGATTCTTCGTATGATCTTTTGACTTTTGTAGTCTCAATTAGTCTCTTAAGTCGTTGCTTTTCTCAAATCTCTCAAATCCTTGTAAATTGTAGTTTTTATCAACATATTTTTATACAACTTGATAAAGTAAAGTAAGGTAATTTTCAAACCAGGTTTTAATAGGAAATTTTCAAGAAATTGAATAGGTATACTATACCGAATATAAAAGCTTCCAATTTGGAAAATTATCCGTAATTTCAGGCCATAAGATAAACAGAGAGTTGTAATCCTAGTAGAATAGATTATTCTTTTGAATAATTATTTCCAATTGGTCTCTATTGTTTGAATATGTACCGAAGTTTATGTGGAATAAATCAATCAAGTGGCCTCATTCTGTCTTTCAAACTGCCAACGAACCTGTAGACTACACTGACGACATTAACAACTTTTTCCAGCGATTTACAAAGCCCATTTATTTCGAGTGCCTGTTCTAGTTTTAGTTGACCACAGTAAACCAATTTGAAATTAGTTTCGGTGGCATGATAATGAAAAGGAGCTCGAATGAGGGTTTGCACCATTTCCTGCGATAAACGAAGCGCTCCTTTTCTTTCTCAATGCGCTTCATGGAAATTCGTCTTGCCCTGTTTCAATTACTCAGAATTAGTTCTCCACTGTTAGAAAATTCTTAAAATTTTAACCATTTTTTATTTACTACGATTGAAAATTAATTTACTGTGATTAAAAATTAATTTTCTGGCGATTGAAATATCATTTACTGTGATTGAAAATTAATTTACTTTTGGTTGACAATTCATTTATTTGGTTGAAAATTCATTCATTTACTCTTGGTTGAAAATTGATTCAGCTACGGTAATTGAATAAAACTTCAACTAAAGTATTTGAAGTTTTTTTTAACAGTGTATATTTCGCAGGAAACTAAGGGCATTTTTCTCAAACTTATGTGTAATTTTCTCAAAAAGACAAAGTGTTCAAATTATTACAATAAACAAGTTGTGAGGCAATTAATAAAAAAGCTTTAATATCAGAAATAGAATTAAAAAATCTGTCTGTCTTCTGATGGTTGACTAACTAAAAGAATAAATGATGTACCTGAAAGTTTTGAACCTTCAAATCAACGAAATATTTTTTCTTAATTCAAATTTATCTTGAGATACTGTTCTAACTAGAAATAAAAAAAGAATCATACGATTTTTCATCATTAGATTAGTTTCCTTGTAAATAAACCAATATTTTACAACAAATTTCAATTTAAAAGGAAATCAAATAAAAATTTCGTTCACTTGAACGTTCAGAATTTCAAGCACATGAATAAATGACAGATTCAATAAATTGAAATAAAAATTCGAAGAACCTGAAGAATTTGGAAAACCAGATAAGAATAAAATTTGAAAAACTTTTGGGTAAATTTTTCAAATATCTTCAGTTGCCAGAAACGAGTTGATAAGTTTTTGAGCAAAAGGTTTGTTTATGGAAATTTTTTTCATGGATTTCTAGAACCGTAAATGAGCCCGAAATTTACTATGTTTTCTGATACACTATGTTTATGATGATTTGCAGTTGCCAGAAACGAGTTGATAAGTTTTTTATTTAATTTTAATTTTTTAAATTTATTTATTTTATTTATTATTTTTATTTTTTATTATTTAATATTTATATTTTATTATTTTTATATATTATTTATTTAATTTATTTTTATTTAATTTAATTTTAATTTAATTTAAAAAGTTTTATTTATGGGAAATTTTTTTCATGGATTTCTAGAGCCGTAAATGAGCCCGAAATTTACTGTTTTCTGATATACTATATTTATGATATACTATGTTTTCTGTTTAGCTCATAATTTTTTAGGATAGTTTTTAAAATTTAGGGGTTTAAAAAAATCCCACGTGGAAAAATTCTACGGAAAGTGTTCTGCGGAAACTTCAAGTGGAAATTCCATAAAAATTTCCATATCGAAATTGAAACTAGAAATTTGATACAGAAATTTTTCGTAGAATTTCCATATGGAATTTCTAGGTGGAATTTCCACATGAAATTTCCATGGAACGCTTTCCGTAGAATTTTTCCACGTGGGATTTTTGGATTTTCTAGAGTCCTATAAATGAATCCGAAATTCTTGTGAGAGTTAAAATTTGATAAAACAAATATTTATCGTGTCTCCAGATAAGAAAATATGTCATGAAATCAAACTCATTATCTTGAAAGATGAAAGTTTTGATTCCGTTCCCAGAATCGAGTTTTTTCATGTTTTTCCATCACAGTAAAAAAGAATACTTAAAATTTTTGTACCTTAAAATTGTTCAGATTAAATTCAGCAAAATTTTCCTGGATTTAAGCAAAATCGATTCGATTTTAGGTATAATTCTAAAATTTACCTGAATTTAAGTATAATTCTAAAATTTATTTGAATTTAAGTATAATTCTAAAATTTGTCTGAATTTAAGTTTAATTCTAAAATTTGTCTGAATTTAAGTTTAATTCTAAAATTTATCTGAATTTAAGTATAATTCTAAAATTCAGGTAACGTGGTAATAAATTTAGACCAATATTGCTTAAATTAAGACAAATTTTACTGAATTTAATCCAAACGATTTTAAGGTGTAACAATTTTAAGTATTCTTTTTCACTATGATGTTTTTAAGACGTGGTTTCTAATCCACCTTTTATAAGGATCCACCTCTTAAAATCCTCTCTTAAAGGGTGGTTTTTTATGATAAGGTGTGTTTTTAGGAAAATATACTTTGTTTTGTACTACAATACAAAAGCACAGGTTTTATTTTCACAAAAAATGACATTGTTGATGAATCAAGATTAGAGACAATGTCGTAATTTAAGGGTCGTTATTTAAGGATTAAAGGGATTTTTCAAAGCCTGTTTGATTTGAAATATCTTTTGCAACCTATTTTCAGGTGCTGTTTCACCGGTCGGACTAGTTTTACTCTTGGTTCTCCCGTGTCCTTGGGAATTGTGAGCACTTATAATACAAACCGGTAGGAGCTCGGAGAACTATTTCATTGTCGTTTAAAACGGTAACGATTGTGGACTAAAAATACACCGGAATTCAGCTACTATTCAACTTTCGAGTGACATTGAAATCATTAGTTTACTTTTAAAAGAGGCAGAGGGAAAGGCAGAGGGTTCAAGTAGAAAGTGACGACTCTGAAAACAAGAAGCGAACTTACTCATTTGAGAATCACTTGTCCCACCTGCATAATTTAAATTCTAAATTCACACCACGTTAGTGGAAATCTTAATTGGAATGAAATCATGTTGAAGAACGAGAAAGTAAAAGTGTTAAAAAAGATGTTTTATTGAAACCGTTTGAAGATTCTAAGCTTTCCTGCTTTCATTATTTAACCAGAAAATTCTAGTAGAAAAATAAGTAGATAATCTGGTTGTTTTTCTATCGATTGAATCAATTTTGTCAAATATAAATATTTGGCACCTTTTTATTAAATAACTATCTTTATTTCTTATAAAATTTTGCATTAAAAATTAAAATTTGTGATATACATTTCGGGTCAGTGAACCTTTCGTATTTGTTTCAAATGTTTCATGCATATAACATTAAAACATTAAATAAAACTGGACGGAAGAGCAAACATCCAAAATTTTGGACATGTTATATATAGGAAGTAAGATCTTGCATGTAGGTCAGAGGTCGACTTGAAACCAATTTTACATTGCCTCTGAAAGGATGTTTCGATACATTGATTCAGCTTAAGGTTCTTGACTTTCGTCTCTATTTCCGAGTTTATTTTATTTTGAATTAAAAACAATTCCCAGAATGCAGAAATTAATTTTAAGCTTATTATCAGACAGAAAAAATTCAGTTTAACTTGTAATTTCGAGTTTAAAGGAACTAGATTCAAAATAAAGGAGTTTTCGTTGAAGAATTGAAAGTTTTGAAACAATATTCTCTATCGCGAAACCTTTTTTATAGATGGGAGTTAAAAGTTTTCTCTTGCTCACTGTTCGTCATGGGAAATGTTTTTTTGACTCCCCTGAATACGTACCAGAAGACAATGGAACGTAGTAAAAGGGTCTTACAAGAAGAATCAAGTAAAACTGTCTAGCACCTGCACTTTGTTGGTGTCCTCATTTCATATTCTCATTTTCGATTTTAACTCTCAGGAATTTAAAACAGTATTTTAATTTCATTTTTCGATGCTTGAAAAGAGAAAAATAACTTGAAACAGTAAAAATAAAATTTTAAAAATGATTTCTTAGTTTATTAAAAAGATTTTAAAAAAATAAGATTTAACATTCAACAATATTGTAGACATTACAAATAAATCCATTGTAATTTTGATAACAGTTGAAATAACTTCACTTAAAAACAAATTAAAATAACCTATTGTGCAATGTTTTGATGTGCTTTTCAGACTTAAGTTGATACTTAAAAATTTAAAAATAGAGATAATTTCGAATATCTGAATAGCATTTCACAGATAAATATGAATTTCCTATAAATATGAAACACTGAAAGGAAGTAATTACTATTTATTATTTATTATTTCGTAAAAATACGAAATAAATATTTTCAAACTGATTTTTCTAATAAAAAAATTACAGGGATCACAGCAGTTCAGAAGTTCAATTTTACGGAAAGTAGGGGATTTCTTTTTCGAAAAAAGAGGGAAATTTGTTTCTTTTAAAAATGCCAAGGAAGCTAATAAAAGTTCATAAACACATTTTTACAAGAAAACTCAAATTTCATTAATAAATAAAATTATACTGGCTTAACTTAACCAGTAATTAAATCATAAAAATATTATCAGAGGCTCTATCATATTCCTGAAAAAAATTTAATGACGTTTGAAACTCTCTAGAGTTTCCTAAAATCCTTCATGAAATCATCTGGATTTTACGAAAATCTTCTAGAAATTTCTAGAATATTTAAAATTTTCCATGTATTTGTCGATTCGTTAAATCTCCTAAATTTTTTCAAAATCCTCTAGAATCTTCAAGATTTTCTGTAATGTTTTAGAATCTTCCAGAGATTTCTCGATTCTTCCAGAATCTTCTAAAACCCTCCAACATTGTTGTCCTTCTAAAATTTTCCAGGATTTTTTAAAACTCTCATAGAGATATCCAGACTTTTTCAGAGTTCTAGAATCTTCTAAAATCTTCAAAAACACCAAAACCTATTATGAATTTTCAAAATATTCTAGACTGTCTCCATATTTTTTAGAATCCTCAAAAATCTTTAGAATTCTGCCCTAAACTTCTAATATATTCTAGTCTCTTCCAAACTTTTTTTTAAGTTTCGAAAAGTCTAGAGAATTTTAGGAAGATTTTGAAAAGAGTCTAGAAGATTCTCAAGGATTATGTAAGTTTTTTGCACACTTTAGAGGGTTCTAAAAGATTCTGCAGAATTTTTTAGGATTATGGAGGATTTCATAATATTATGGAGGATTCTAGAAGATTCTGGAACAGTCTAGTATATTTTTTAAAATGTTAAAGATTTTGGGAGATGCTTTAAGATTTTATAAGATTATAGGAGAACCCAAAAAAAAAAGATTCTAAAAAATATTCTAGAAACCCCAGCAGATATTAGACAGTTATGGAAGAGTTTAGAAGATTTGATTATGGAAAATTTTAAAAGACATTGAAAGAATCCCGAAGATTTAGAGGCAGTCTAGAAAATTTTTTAAAATTTGGAAAAAGTTTCGAAATTTCTAGAAGATTCTAGAAGACTCTGAAGCTTTCAGTTTTGAATATGGTGGCCCACATTTTTGAATGTCATAAGTTTCTATTTATAACTTCGAGGAAAATTAATCGGAACTTTGAATTAAAAAAGGGAATAACAAAAAGGCTTATTTCTATTATGGAAAAATCGAGACCTTCACTGTAAAGATGACCGGAACCGGATGACAAGAGTTCGGACAGTCTAGGATCTAAAAAAAGAATCAACGGTCAGCCACGTGGCATCTTGTCGAGATATACGATCACGAGCCAAATAGCGCGACGAGAAAATGACGGTAATTTGAAATTATGAATTATTCGCAAACTCAAGCGCGTTCCACTCGTTAAAGACACTTTCTCTCTCAGCTTTGAAACCGCCTATGTCTTGTTGCATCCAGAGTGTCTGTATATTTATGCTTTATGATTATAATTTATAAATATACAACTATTGCTGAATCTCGATTTACGCATTTACGCATTTGTTTTGATTTTCTTCCATCATATTTTACCGAGAATCAAGCATAATAAAAGATCCATGAAAAATGAAAACACTTATGTAATTTTCACGCACCTTTCAAACTATTTTATATTACGCATTGGGTAATTTTATTGCCGTTAAACGTAAAACTTTTGTCTTAAATTGTTAATATATTCTTCAAACTGTTTTAAATTGCTCTGACTTATCCATATTTGACCCATGTTCTATATACTTTATTTTCTATAAGGGTATTATTTAGTTCCATGATGGTCCAAAACCATCCAGGTTTTCTCAAGACTAACCTACAGCCCCTCATTAACTTTTTCATTTTATAAAAATCCTTATTAAATTAAGTATAATCGATAAAATGAAAACCTTTGTTGAAGAAGCCTTTGAATCTAAAATTAAAGCGTGAAAATATTGAAATGCTTCAATTTTTTCAATTTAAAAAAAGTCTTTAATGTAGCTTTGATTTTGGAATCGTTTCAATTTGTAAGCAACATGTATTTCTAACTCAATTTTATGCAGTTTAATTTTTGAAATACAGGTGAATGCTTTCTTTGAGAAGCAGAGCGAGGAAGAAGCGTTTACCTGAACGCCTCCTCTGTAAACAAAATCAGCACTTTATGCACGCAAGGATTTTATGTATGTGTTTTTAATTATTAATTATTATTCGTCCAGAGATCCGTGGTTAGTGATATATTTTGCTACATTAAATTATGTAGTACCAAATTGAATCCACTAATTGAATGAAAGAAGAATCGAATCTCCTTAAAATTAATTGTAACAAATGGCAGATAAACAGTAATTAATTTTAACTAATGGGAGATAAGAGATAGGCAAAGGGTAACCAGTGATAATTAATGACGAACACCATCAATTAATCAAGGCAGCCGAAGAGCAGATATCTGATGTGACATCAAAATCCTATTGAAAGCTTTAGATATCACGTAAGAGGATAATTTGGATTTGATAATACCACCATCTTTTCTGATGGAGTTAATAGAACCAAAGCTGACTCCACAAAATTACCATGAAATTAAATAAATTACCCCTTTTTTACCGAGAAAAATGTTTCACAACCACACCCACTATGAAGAGTTGCCTCCGGGAAGGAAGAGATCTCTAAACGTCCTTGAACCTATGCAGCGCCCTTAACCCTGAAGTGATCTCGATCCTCTACAGGCAGTTTTTCTAAGTTCTTCTTCTCGTTATACAATTATAGTTTCTCCAGTCCAAGTAAGTGCACTTTAGGAAGCAAGGCTGCTTTTTCACGCTAGCAACCAAACGAGAAAAGCTGCTGATATTTCAAAACCTGGTTACAGATTTTTTCAGTAACTTGAGATAAGAAAAGGTGTTTTATCCAGACAGCCTGGACTTGTTTTTAAAATTATAGAATATATTATATCTCTTAAAAATTATGAAACTATAAAAAAAACTTGCAATATTATTATAGAAAATGTACAGAAAATAAGTTAATGAAGAAGCAACTAAAAGTTGCCAGAAATCAATGAATTTTTGAGATTTTTAAGAACAGTTTTTGAAATAAGGGAAGTTTGACAAATGTTTTGAATGAGGAAGATGAATCGAAAACGGGGCCTATAGAGTTCAACTCCGATCCTGACAGCAACTACCGATGAGGAGGATATTGAACTCGAGGGCTCCTTCGAGCATCCTTCAACCGACACTAATTTCACCCTGAAGCTATCTTGCTCTTGCTCGCCAAGACTGCTAAGCAAAACCAGGTATTTCCATGAAAGGGAATCCTTAAGGGTCTTTTTAGGAAGGCATTTTATAAACTACACTTATTCTTTGGTACATTATAGGCAAAAATATACGAGAAAAAGAAACAAGCAAAATTACTAGAAAGATATACAGCTGCAGATATAAGTTATATCTGCAGCTGTATATCTTTCCAGCAATTTTACCTTTTTTTGCTCGTATATTTTTGCCTATAATGTACCAAAGTGTAAGTGTAAGTAAAATATTTGACCTTGTTCGGAACTTGAATGCAACCTTGACAAGTGTAGTTATATCCTATAACTATACTTGGCAAGGTTGCATTCAAGTTCCAGACGACAGAACAAGATCAAATATTTTTTAACCCTTAAAGGTACTTGATACATAATGACGTCACGAATTATTGACCGATTTTTTATTTACTTTCAGCGGGTTTATTAAGAGAGAAATGCAGATATAATGCTGAAATTTTGGAAACTAATAAAGAATGTATTTAGGCATCGATATCTGGTGCGTTTCAGTTTTTATTTTGAAAAAAAAATGTTCAAAAGTAATTTTTTTCAAAATAAAAACTGAAACACACCAGACATCGATTCCTTGAAATATTCCTTATTATTTCCTCAAATTTTAGCATTATATATGCATTATTTTCTTAATAAAACAGCTGAATATAAATAAAAAAATCAATCGGTAATTCGTGGCATCATTATGTATCACATACCCTTAACGGAGTTTAAAATTTTCCTTAGAGGGGGAACGACCCCAATAATGGGCCGTCTATCAATAGTGAGCCACCCCATGCACAAAAGCTATTTAGATAAATAATAATTATAAATAACTATCAAATAACTATTAATAACTATAAAATAACGATTAAATAACTATTTAAATAAATAATGGTTATAGACCATTATTCAGTCATTGTTAAAATCATTTTACATGGGGTGGCCTACTTTAGATAGGTAGCCCACTATTGTGGTCGTTACCCTATTAAACGTAGTTATTTCAATTAGAAACATTTATTTATATTATAAGTTATGTATATTTATAAATTATAAATTATAAACATTATACGGTCAGGTTTGTTCGTATGACCAAATAAATGTTTCTAATTGAAATAACTACGTTATTGTAACAACGATCGAAGAAAGTTTACAGTTGGTTTTTTAAGGAAACTCCAAAAATCGACTAAATTGATATGTTACGATATCAATTTATATACTAAGTGTAAATTTTTCTTTTTATTTTTCGTTTTTCACTTCTACGCAGTTAAAACAGTGGCTCGAAAAAAATTTACACTGTTAGAAACTTCATGAAAATTCAAGCATTTTTCATTTACTGTGGTTGAAAATTCATTTATTTCAGCTAAAACTTCATACATTTTAGTTAAACATTAATTAACTGTATAAGTAAAGTAGTTGAAGTTTCAACCAGATATTCACTCAGAGAAAAAGTTGTCTTGAAACAAAAGTATCTTGCGAGTTTTGTCTGGAACCACGTGAATTTGAATTTGTTTCAAGATTAGGTGAAATTTCTCGCAAGAAGACTATGTTTGCTGCAAAAGGATTCCTTTCGAGACAAATGAACATCCCCTTAACCTTAAATTTAAGAGGAAATTCCATTTGTTTCAAGAAACAAACCTTTTGTCGCAGGGGGACATTTCTCTGAATGATTTCTAACACATACACTGTTAATTTACTGTTATTAAAAATTCATTTATTTTAGTTGAAAATTCATTCATTTTTGGTTGAAAATTAATTCAGTTAGGGTAATAGTATAAAACTTCAACTAAAGTAATTGAAGTTTTTTCTAGCAGCGTAACTGAATCAATTTTCCTGAATCAAAAGTAAATGAAAAATGAATTTTCAACCAAAATGAATGAATTTTCAACTAAAATTAATGAATTTTCCACCAAAAGTAAATGAATCTTCAATCACAGTAAATAAAATTTCAATATCTAATATATGAATTTTCAATCCCAGTTATTTATGAAAAAAGTTGAAATTTTATTTACTGTGCCGTAGAGTAGGGCTATTAGGTACTCAATTCTGGAAAGAAATCAATCATTTTTAGATTTTTAAGTCGTTTTCTACTTACTAATTATCATTGTTGAAAAGTTGTACCTTTTTGTACCACCGATCTTCTAAACAGGTACAACTATTGCTGTTCTTAATGTTTTACGTTAATAAAACAATTTTTTAATATTTAATTTCTATTTAGAATTATTACTTAACTATTCGAGAATACATTCTGATGATAAAGTATGAAAAAAACACACGGGCAACCGAGAATTCTTTATTACTTTTAAACTATTGAACTGATACAAAGTTTAGAGGTCTAACAAATTTTTAAAAATGCACTCACATATTTAAACATTTGTTAATGCTTGTTCAAAGGTCGCATAAAATTCCACACTCATCCTCAGTAAAGAAGAAATTCTTCTAAATCTTAAATTAATTCAATTATCATATTAAAAAACATACTTAAAGTGAGTTGTACCTAATAGCCCCACCATGCGCGAATAGCTCCACTCTATGGTGGTTGAAAATTCATTAACTTTTGATTGAAAATTTATTTATTTTAGTTGAAAATTCATTACTTTTCGTTGAAAATTTATTCAGTCACAGTTACTACATAAAACTTCAACTAAAGTAATTAAAGTTTTTTCGAACAGTGTAACTGAATCAATTTTCAAGCAAAAGTAAATGAAAAATAAATTTTCATCCAAAATTAATAAATTTTCAAATAAAATAAATGAATTTTCAATTACAGTAAATGAAATTTCCATCACCAGTAAATGAATTTTCAATCATGATAGGTGAAAAGTGGTTGAATTTTCTAACAGTGTAGTAATTGGATCAGGATAGACAAAATCTTTCTAATATACATACAAAAATATAGGTTTCCATAATTTTAAAATGATTTTAGTCAGCAGAAACGAATAGAAATTGATTACTTCGAAAGAAATGATTTTTTCGATATATTACGATTCTTTATCCGCGTTTCTATTTGGATTTTTAGAAATCCACTATTTGGGGGAAAGTTCCCTAAGACGGGCCACCCTTAATATTTTTATATGAAAACATTATATTCATCACTTACGTATGAAAATATATTCTCAGCAGAATTCTAGTTATTTTGAAAGTGTTTTTTTTTGCATTGGAAGTAAATTAACGAAAACAGAAGGAAAAAATTATTTTTGTACATTAGAGAACGAACTTTTACCTGTTTTAGAAGTTGTGATTTAATAACTTATAATTATTTGAAGGAATAATTTATTTTATTTTTTGATAGATAATTTTGTAGACTTTGCAAATGTTACTTACGTTTTATTAATTTTTATGCTGTTTAATAAAAATATTTAAAAAATTGTAAACATGCGAAATTCCTAAGAAGGGCCCCGGTTAAGCTAGAAAACTGCAGATAAAAGCGTAATCTGCTTTATATATTATGAACTACCGAAGACCGAAAATACGTCAGATATTTAAATTTTCCGCCATAATTAGTACCTTTCCTAACCTCTTTATTGCTTTTTGATCATGAACAAGAAATTTTTAAAAATATTTTGTTTATTTACTTTATATCAGTAAATTATTGATCTGCGATGAATAACATTTGTCATTTTACAACTTTTTATAAATATTAAGTTCGCGATCTTTGTTAATACTTATTTTCTGTTAGACATTATTTTACGTTTTATAATGAATTTTGCATGAATTTACATGTTGTCATAAATGTACAGAATATGTTTAAGCAGTACGCTACGAGTAAAATTTATCAATATCTGGTGCTTAATTACATAGCTTTTTTGATTTTTGAACTTAGGATACCGGGTTGTCTAAGACGGGAAAAATACATATTTTTTCCAACATCGAAATTTATTGCCTTTAAAATATTTTTTGAACTTTTAAACATATGAACTTTGTGAAGCAAACATGAAGCTATGATGCCAGTAATCGTTTTCGCTTCTGAAGTTCCTTAAAATCTAAAATTTTTGGAAAATATGGAAGGCCCGTCTTAAGCAACTTTCCCCTACCTCTATCAAAAGGGGTAGATAATAGCAATTTTTTTTAATAATACCTTTCCAGAGTCTTTTGCAAACATAAAAAATACATCAATTTCCAGAAGAATTTGCTTCAATTTTATTTTAAAATTCGATAAATAATATTTAGCATAAATACTCATTTAAGAGTATTAAAAATAATTTCTGAAACATAATGAGAAATATAGATGGCACCTTGAAATCACAAAAAAAACTTTGATATTGTCGTGTCAGGTTCAAATTTTTAATTTCATGTTTTGTTAGGCTTTCGTGAAGTTTTGGGATCTGTCTAAATTGTTTTTTTCATCCCTGTACTAATAATTAATCACATCCTTTGAAAAATCTGCTAAAAAACTCGAAAACCTAAAAAATTTGTTATATCTTGATTCAGAGACTAAAAATAAAAATATCTTTTCTATATTCCGTTATTTAGTCTTTGAAAAAACAGGAATACCAGTAAAAGACATCTCACATCCGAATTGCTACTAATGAATTCCACATTTTCACGAGGCATCAAACCTAATTTTCAAATGGCCTAACCTGGATTTTTTCAACCGATCAAATCTCAAACAAGAAGAAAAATTGTAAACTTAAATTGCAAACCTCCTCACATGTCGTAACTGACAAGTTCGAACACAAGAGTGGCAAGTGAACTTTCTAAAAAGATTGTTATATTCGTAGCTTCGAAATGGCGTGGAATGTGAAGTGTGAGAGTTGTTGACGAATTCTTATTAGTTTCTACTATAAACGTGTATATCGTCTGGTTAGTTTAGAATTTTCTGTGTTTTGAGGCCACCAAATGTCACGAAGGTTAAGAGAATTACAAAGTGGGCGTCTAAATAAATTTATTAACCAGGAGTACTCTCGAAAACTGTGGAAAGACCCGTTTTTTATTCAGCTAAACTTTTTAATTCAATAATAAATCATCCTGTCCTCTTTTATTTACAGAAAACCATTGTTGTAAATTTTACTGTTTCTCATTTTGAATAATTTAAAACAATTGACTTTTTCTTCGTGATTTCATTTTTTTCTAAGACTCATTTTTATTTAAGCTCATTTTGATTTTGAATTCAGCGTTAAATTGATGATCACCACTTTCCTGTGTTTAAAAAATAAAAAATAACTTGAAACCTTTTTGGCCAGGATGTTATTTGAAAAATTGATTTCCTTAACAAGCTCAAATTTGATTTTTTTACTTTTTATGGTCATGAACGAACTTCCGTTATAGTAATTAATGCGTTATTCCATTAATCAGATCTATATATCTGCATATGCCGTCGACACCGGAATGAAACCGGTTTTACACTGATTTATTCAACTTCCCTGTTCGCTGAAAATGTCGGAATCTATCTTACTATGAAAAATTCTTAATATGTCTACCAATTCCTATGTATACCATGTAACTTCGGTGAATATATAATTAATACAACTAAGAAAAAAACCAGAGATTTCAATTCGAGATGAAAATACTTAATTATTTTCTTTTTATTAAAAATAAGATTGAAACTGAATCTGAAACTATTAGGACTGTTGCAATATTTTTTTACAATGCTTCAAGGAGATTGAAGATCCAAAGTCAATGCTATCTGAAGCGATTAATTGCACATCTTTGACCTCTTAATAATTAATTAGAAAACCCAAGTTGTACATTATATACATCAACTTTCTTAGTCATCAACATCTTGTAACAATAGCCCGGCGTGGGTGAATTATCGAAAGTAAAAATACTCCAGGGCCATACATCATTGTTTCTGATGAACCCGCCTATCGCCATAAAATTATACTAGCAGAATGATTTAGTGTTGCAGGAATATTGCCAAACTTTTTTCTTTTTGAAAATACTTCTCAATCGTTAATATAACGAGGTGGAAAATCATCAACCGAAGAGTTCGTCTTTTGACCTGAATATTGGAAATCACGATTGATTTGTAATGCTCTCTTGTAGTTCCCAATAATGCTCTTTTTAATAACAGTCGCGAATAATTGAAAAAATTCTAATTTTATTCTAATTATATTTTTAAAAAAACTTGATCCCTCTCTGTCTCACAAGCATGTGAATAGAATAAAAATTATAATCTTTCGTAATCTCTTTCAAGTACATATAGCTTACTAATTTATCCATAGATTTATTTTGATAACAGGGTCTATTTTTGGCCTTGTTTTTAATTTAAACTATGAAAAGATATTAAACTTGGTTGTAATTTTTTGTAACCATATCGTAATATCAATGACAAAAAATAATTTCGCAATTGTATTGACATATATTGATTTGTTTTTCGACAGAGAGAGAGAGAGAGAGAGAGAGAGAGAGAGAGAGAGAGAGTTCAATGTATAATTCATAATTGCGAAAAATCTTTCGTTTATTTCATTATCTACTCTTGCAATAAATGAATAATGTCTTTAACTTCTAACGAAAGCTGTTCTTTTATGATTCTCCTGCTTTTCACTTTTCTAGTGAGGTCAGTAAATACTTTACTAATTAGACTCATTAAAACAGATTTTTTACTCGAATGGATAATTCATGCTCACTTTCCTTTGTCGATAAGCAATAAATTACCGAATTCCCCTACATGCTTGCTGAGTTTAATAGCAT
>JBAGKK010411954.1:0-18088 GCA_037177015.1 Euceroptres primus
ATATATATATATTTATTTTCTAAATATATTTTCCCTTCATAAATTTCAAACAAATCTTTTTTAAAAGCTATTTTTGTTATCTGTCTAATATATTCATTAAGTTGCAATATATAAAATTATACTACTCAAAAGCTCAAGGATTATATATCATATATTTCGTATTTATCTAATATAATTTATACTTTATTTTAAGGTGTATAATTTTTTCACTTAACTTAATTATTCTGAATTGTTATTAATTTAATTTAATTATTATATTACTTTAAAACTATATATGTATTTTATCATTTTTCTCTATTCCTGTCATTATTTCCTGAATTTTTTTGCTAAAAGTGATTGTTAAAAGTTCGTGAATCTATTATAATTGTTTAATGATTATTATTTAACGAAAAATAACGTTTTTTAAATTATTTTTATAATTATCCCATAAGAGATAATGTTAAAACCGGGGAGAAGCGCAGCTGCGCTCTCTGGCGGATCTCTCAAGTACCACCAAGTGGGGCCGAATATTTCTGGGTAGGCTCCATGTAAAAATCTGGGAGTCGGGTAGGGCTGGACAACGGATTCGTTTTTAGGACATCAGAATCCTTCGGGGTCACCTAGTCCGGTCTTTGGGTACAAATTTTGTCGGCATGTGTAATACATTTAATTCTAACTTTTTGATTTTAATTAATTTTGGCTAATGTAGGTTGGAATAAATTCAATTTTTACTTGATCTAGACTATTGAGCTGAAGGATGCAGTTTATGAATGTGCATGGATTTCTGTACCAACCGCGAAATTCAGAAAGTCCTTTTGCTTCATTACAAGTTTACCATTACAAGTTTCTGTACAGCTATGTGTTGGGAAGTTCTTTCTCTTCTCAGTGGATACCTTTTTCAAAATCAACCAACATTCATCAACTTTAAAATCGTATTTAAAATTCCATAATTCATAAAAAACTGTTTCTATTAAACACTTTTCTGCTCAAATATATTTTTATTAATTCAATCAGTCTTGAAAGCCAAACACCTTTCATATTTTGTTTTTCAGATTATAAAATTGGCCTACTCTTTTTACGTACTGCTAAAACAAGTTAACGCCAGAAAAGAATAAATTCACAGAAAAAATGAGGGTAAAAAAACGTTGCACACAGTTGACGACTACATTGTAAAACAAATGAAAACCACCCATTGTGTTGTTAGATTAACTGCAGCATAATTTTTAATAGAGATAAAAAATCTACAACAATTCGAATGACACTATTAATTTTAGAACTACTGTCAAAATCATTTTAATTTGGAGAATTAAAAAAATGTGAAACAATTGTATAGTAAATAAATGAGGGAAAGTATATTTGGTTTTATTCGGTTCAGATTCTTTGAATGGCAATTTAAAATTTTATGATACAAACCGAATTTACATGCAATAAAATTTTTTTGAGTGAATAATTTGACATAATTATTACTGACTTTTTTAATAAAAGGCTCCCTTTTAACTTTCATTGAAAAATAAAAATCGAAGATACTCTTTACTTCACTATAAAGTATTTTTATAATACTTGATATCTATGAATTAAAACAATATGAAATGATACTCTCGGATAATAGAAATAACTATCACTTATAGGGTAAAAGCTAAGGGGTGAAACATATCGAAATCGTAATTGCTAATCGATTAAAGGGGTGTTTAAATTATAGAGGAAGCTTTAGGAAATTAGAGTCTATAATGAGAAGGGGCGTCACTGCGAGTTGTTATTATTTTGTGATGCAGCAACAATATACGAATCCACCTCCAATATGACTCCACATACCAATCAATTCAAACTCCCTCCGACTCCTTGCATAATAAGGTATCTTTAATACGACTCTGCGGCCCAACCACAACTCCCAGAGGAAACTTGCCCCACGAGAAATGGAAATCTATAGACCAGAAGACGCATTTGGCATGAATCTCCAGACATTTAAGTTATTCGGTGTCTGGCCTTCTGCAGTCAAACATCCAGAGTTAAGGTTATCCGAAAACTTTTGTTATATATTTTTTATTTTGTTCCTAACTTTGGACACTAGCAAAAAGTTTGGAATCCCAATTTTCTTTGCTTCCAAGTAATTGAATAGTATAAAAGTACCAAAAAAAACTAAAATCCACACATCAAGTCAAAGGTTAACTTTGTGTTAAAAAATTAGTATAAATTAGTATAAATCCAAGAAAAACAGGTGTCCAAAGTTAGGTGATTTATTTAGTTATAAATATTTCAGATTAATTTACAACATCTACGGTTATGGTTTCCAATTATTTTACATAGCAGCACTTTTGCCAGCGCAATTTATCAACATTTATCTCATGCGAGGGGACCTACAAAAATTGGTGGATAATTCCTTTTTCACGTTGACTTGTGTCGGATATGTTGCCAAACTTGTGGTGTTTTATTTGCGTCGAAAGGATATAGAGGGATTTTTCAAAAGACTGCATCATCCTATTTTTGCCCCTCGGCGAATGGAACATCTTACAGTGCTAAAAGATTCCACGGTTACTGCAAAAGCGAGTTCTATGACATTTATGGTCTTGTCGATGCTCACTTGTGCAAGCTGGGTCCTTTTTCCCTTAGTGGATAGCAACCAGGTACAAAAAATTGACACTAAAATTTGTATAGTAATTTTTTTAAAATGTGAGTGTGGTTTTTATATTTTCAGGAAAAAGTGTTATTATTTGCAGCATGGTATCCTTATAACACGTCAGTAAATCCAGCTTACGGTTACACCTATGCTTTTCAAATACTTTTACTATTAACGACAGCTGCCATGGATAGCATGGTGGACATGATGACTACAAATTTTTATGTCGTCATGGTGGGACAGTTAGAAATTCTAAAACAAGATTTCAAGCAGCTAGCAGATATTGTTGTTGCCAACAATTTACCTGATGCGAATTGTGAATTTCCCAAAGGAACAGTAAACACTGATAAGAAATTAGCTTCTAACCAAGAAGGAAGGACTTCCGATCTGACATCTTACTCAGTTTCCGGAGAGAAGATACGATGTCACAGATATTTGCAAACCACAAATTCACCCGAGGGTACCTTCTGTTGCGAAGGAGATTGCCTGGAGAAAACTTTAAACGAACGCGTTGCCAAATGTACACTACATTACGAAGCAATACTCGAGTGAGTAAAAACAACTTTTGTCTAAATGCTAATTTCGGAATTCAATTTTTTAGTGCAGGAATTTTCAAAATCATTTTCCGTGCACTTTTTCTGTCAACTCTCAGGATCAATGTTAGTTCCGTTTTTCCATATTTCCTCCCTTTTCCACCTATTTTTCTCAAGATCCCCTAAAATCACTATTTTTGAGAATTGTCCCCTTTTTTATGTGTTTGGACAACTAAGAACCATTCGTAATCGAAAAATTTAAAGTTTCGATTAATTTTCCAAGAATTATAATAATAATAAATAGACACTTATGACATTTAAAACCGCGTGCCACAATATTAAATCCTTAGAAGTTCAGAGTCTTTTAGAACCTTCTAGAAACTTCACAACTTTTCCAAAATTTTCGAAAATATTATAGACTGACTCTAAACCTTCCGGATTCTTTCAACGTCTTTCAAAATTTTCCAGAATCAAATCTTCTAAACCTTTCATAACCGTCTGATATCTTCTGGGTTTTCTAGAATATTTTCTAGAATCTTTTTTTCTGGGTTCTCCTATAGACTTATAAAGTCTTAAAGAATCTCCAAAAATTCTTTAATATTTAAAAAATATACTATTAAGAAAATACTATTAAAATATACTATAAACTCCAGAGTTCTGCAGAATCTTTTAGAACCCTCTAAAATCTGCAAAAGACTCCTAACTCAAGAATCTTTTAGACTCTTTTCAAAATCTTCCTAAAATTCTCTGAACTTTTCGAAACTCTTCAAAAAAAAGTCTGACAGAGACTAGAAGATATTAGAAGTTTAGGGCAGAATTCAACAGATTTATGAGAAATCTAAAAGATTCTGAGACAGTCTAGAATTTTTCGAAAAATCTTAAGAGGACTGGGGAGTCTTTTGAAGATTTTAGAAGATTATGATATTTATATTGTAATTATTTATTACATTATATTTAGTTTTGTTAATGACGTAACGGATTTATTCCAAATTGGAATCGTGGTGCAAGTCTGTGCAAGTAGCATTATCATTTGTGTAACATGTTTCGAAATAACAACGGTAAGTTTTCTTTTTACAGAATTCAAATGCAATCTTGATCAAATTTATAAAGTATTTCTGTATTCTACAAAATTCGTTTACTTTTATGGAAAGGAAAGAAAAATTATTATCCAATAAAGAAGATTTACAACTGAGAAATTTGTACTAAAAAGAGAATATTTTTTTAGTACAGAATGCAATCTTGATCAAATTTATAAAGTATTTCTGTACTCTACTAAATTCGTGTACTTTTATAAAAAGGAAAAAGAAATGAAAAATTTGTATCCCATAAAGAAAATTTATAGGAAGAAATTTCTACTAGAAAAAGAATGTTTCTTTTAAATTAAAATATTTTAATTAAGATATTTTCAATTAGAATGTTAAGATATTTTTTAATTAAGATATTTTCTTCAAATCCTAGATATCCCCCGCCACATTGCAGTTTTATGTTATGATGCAGTATCAAATGTGCATGATGTTTCAGATATTTATCTACACTTGGCGGGGAAATGACATTACTGTGAAGGTAAATTTATTTTGAAGTAAAATATTTGAAATTTATACTTGAAATCTTAATATTGAATTTTATGTTATAAAAACTCCCCATTCTCTGTGAAAGAATTATATGTAATGGAATGAAATTAAGGAGATATGTACATCAAATTACCCAAAAGGTTTTTCTTTGCCCTGATTCCCTACTAACTTCGATTATATCTTTTATTCTATAAAACATAATAGCAAGATAAAAAGAATAATATGATCATAAAAGGAATTATATATAGTGGAATAAAATTAAAGAGATACATTAAGTTACCCGAAAGGTTTTTTTTGCCCTGATCCCTTACTAACTTCGATAATATCTTTTATTCTATAAAACGTAATAGCAAGATCAGTATCCAAACTTGAAATAAAAGTTGAATAAGAGCAGATGTACCGATAAATTTATTTCTATTGAGAATATCGGAGGAAGTTAGACTACAAAATGTCTGCATAAATGCATGTATTCGCGTTGTTATATCCATATCGTTCCTGCCAACGCTCGGCATATATGTATAGAGCTTAACGCGACTTGTAACGCATATGAAAACAGAAAAGCGTTGTTACAATTTATCAGGTGAATTGAGTAATAAACCAAAGAAAATTTTCCAGAAAATAGGAAGTTGTTTCTCTTCCGTTTTAAATCTATTTTTCTTTCAGAAGAAATTTTCATCTGTCTTTTTTACAATCTATTTTCATAAACATTAATGAATTATTCTACTAAAGGCTGACCTTACAAATTACAAATAAAATGAAGTGATTCTTAAGAAAAATTTCAGGTCTTCAAAAATTATTAATTATTCTTGATGCAACTTTTTCTTTGTCTATTCTGCAGTATTTTTAATTTAATTCCTCGCTTATTTTTGGTTGAGAAACTGCAATAAATAAACTGCATGTCAATCGAAATTCAGAAACATTCTTTACTTATTGGCAATGCTAAATCCTACAATATTATTTAAGTTATAAATAGTACACTCAAATTAGGATTTTTGCTAGAACAAATTAGCAGCATGGAGAACTTAGTTTTAAAATGTTTGGATGGACGTCCTTTTGAAGCCCTGAAAAGTTCGAGGCTGAATTCTTAATCAATTCTTTTTTATTAACAAAAAACGTGAAATCGTAACATTTTCTTAACACGGTTGCTTCGATTCTTACTTTCAATTAAATGATAGGTAACAAATGTGTGAGATATTGTTTTTAGAGCATAAAATAAGCTTTAAAATGAGCCCTTAGCGAATATCCTACGACAAATAGTTTGCGAGATATGAATTTGTTAATTAACATTGTGAATTTTTCAGGCAAGACAAAGCGATGATGAATTTTCATTGTTTCAAAAAAAATCGCAATCAGATTTTTGTTATTCGATTCTCAAATTGGATCGTTCGAAGTATTAAAAAACATTTTTTTTTTTTTGATTTTCTGATTTTCTGTGCATCTTCAGGAAAAGTATTAAACATTGTTTAAGATGTGAAAAAAAATTTTCACATTGTTTATAACAAATCGTTATACACAATAATTTTTTTCATAACACCTATATTGAAAATTTGACTTTCGATGCCTGTACTGCGGGGCGAAAGTAGCAGTTTCAACCCTAGGGTTGAAAGTAAAAAACAGCTGACAGAAACTGCTTAGCGACGGAGTCATATTACGAATTGCAGTTTTTGTCAGCTATTTTTTAGTTTTAACCCTGTGGTTGAAACTGCTACTTTTGCCTCGCTGTACACTGTACAGGCATCGAGTCGAATTTTCAATTTAGTTGTTATGAAAAACTATATATACGTAACTTGGAGAGAAGCAACGATGTCAACTCCTGTGATATCAACTCGTGATCTAACCTCACTCTCGTTGAAATCATTGCCTTTCTCCCCTAGTTACGTAATATACTATTTCATATGTACAGTTGCCAGAAAAATCTGAAAAAATTGGGTATAATCATTGAGGAAGATGCATTTTAATTATTATTTTTCCAAAGTCCTACATGTAATATAGTTATTGCAAGAAAATATTATTTAAACACATTTTACGAACAATTTCACAGAACTATGCCAAATTGTAATAGAAATTTTTTTTTAATTTGGAAATAACGATTTTTTATAAACAATGTGAAAAATTTTTATTACCATTATATAATAATAAAATTATGATATAATATAAATATAATAAATATAATACAAATATAATAAATATAATATAAATTATTATATAATAAAAAATTATTACTATTAAACATACTTAAACATACTTTTTCCTGAAGATGCAAAATCTGTTAGATATTTCAGCAAAATTAAACTCAACAGATTTTTTTTACAAAATATAAATGTTTAAAAAATGTTTTTTAATACTCTAAACTATCCAATTTGAGAATACAATAGCAAAAACCTGATCGCGACTTTCTTACAACAATGAAAATTCATCATCGCTTTGTCTTTCCTAAAAAACGCACAATATTAATTAACCACACACAGTGGGGAAAAAAAGACTTTTCTGGTTCAAAATAACGTACAGCCCACAAATATTGACCGATTTGGACGTAAAAAATTTGTCAAAAAGCTGATAAAATTTTCCAGAGAGTTGTTGAGCCTGATTTTTTATTTAGTTATTCAATTTTTTTATAAATTAACAAATATGGCTGAAAACATGGTCATTTTTTCTATTTGACGTTCCCCGTGCTCATCAATAACAGGAAAATTGTTGCAATCGCCTACGTTGCATAGAGTAACATTAGTTAAAGATGTTCCATCATGATATAATAAACAAACAATTTTTTATAAACAAATTATTTGTTGAAAGTGTGTTTTCTCTAATTGCAATAATTTTACGTTTATTAAAAGTTATATTGCAAGACTTTTGGATGGAAACAATATTATAATGGAGAAAATTTCTCTTAAAATTATTCTTGTTAATATTATAAACAAATTTAATGAAAAAAAGGAATTATCCAGGCATATGTCGGCAGAAAAATTCGTTTTCTTCGATGTCAGTTCTTTTAATTAGGGACTTCATGATAATTTCAGAAAAATTTATAATTTGTTGATAAATTTTACGATTTTCTTAAACAAATTTAATAAACAAATGTATTATTCGGGTGTTTTTGACGGTAAAATTCGTTTTTTTTCAATGTGAGTCCTATCAATTATTGGGAACTTAATGATAATTTCAGCAACATTCATGATTATTTGTTTATTAAATTTGTTTTAAAAAATCATACAATTTATGAACTAAATATGAGTGTTTATGAAATTACCATAGACTTTCCAATTAAAAGGACTGACATTGAAAAAAACGAATTTTTCCGTCGATAAATGCTCGAATAATACATTTTTTAATTAAATATTTTTAAAGAACATAAAATTATTAAACTAATTATGAATGTTGCAGAAATTATCGTAATGACCCTAATTAAATGGACTGATATTGAAAAAACGAGTTTTTCCGTCGACAAATGCCCGAATAATGCATTTGTTTATTGAATTTGTTTTAAAAAGTCATAAAATTTATCAACAAATTATGAATTTTGCTGAAATTATCACGAAGTTTTTAGTTAAAAGAACTGGCATCGAAAAAAAACGAATTTTTCTGTCGACAAATTCCTATATAAAGCATTTGTTTATTAAACATGTTTATAATATTAAGAAAATTAATCTAAAAAGCAATTTTCTTCATTATAATATTGTTTTTGACACGGTGTGCATAAAATGCGTTTTTACACACCCATATTAGTGCATAAAACGGCTTATTACGATACAGTGTTTTACGCCCTAATATGGGTGTGTAAAAACGCATTTCATGCACACTGGGTCAAAAAATATCGTATACAACTCGTACAAACGATTTACTCACTTGTGGTGATCGCGTTGAGTAAAACCGCATTTTACGCACTTGTTGCATAATATACTATTCCATCCAAATTTCTTGCAATATAACTTGAAAAAACGTAAAATTATTGCAAATTATAGAAAACACACTTAAACAATTAATTTGTTTATAAAAGAATTTTTGGTAATTATATCATGATGAAACATCTTTAACTAATGTTACTCTATGAAACGTAGGCAACTGCAACAATTTTCCTGTTATTGACGAGCACGGAGAACGTCAAATAGAAAAAATGACTATGTTTTTCGTCATATTTGTTTATTTATTAAAAAATTTAAAAAGTAAATAAAAAATTAGGCTCAACAACTCCCTGGAAAATTTTATCAGCTTTTTTCAAATTTTTTAGGTACAAATCGGTCAATATTTGTGGGCTGTGCGTTATTTTGAATCCAAAAAGACATTTTTTCCCCACTGTGCCCCGCCATGGTGGGCTTGGATTGAGTTCAACCCAAAAGGGCTTCTTCTTTCCTTTGAAATCATTTCAGTGATGCCTCACGATTGTTTTGAGACCAAAAAGAAAAAAATCGCTGTAGGGATTGTTGAATAAACTTAATTTCTACTTTTTATTTTCCGGTTGTTATGTATATTTTCGTAAAAATAACTCCAAAGCGGTGCTTTAGTAAATTTAACTCTGTAATTTGGCGTAGAAAAAATATGTTAACGTTAAATATTTTTGGACATCCGGAACACATTAAAATTTTTGCAAAAATGTCAAAAATTGCAGTTTTTTCAGATTTTAAAATATTTTTTTACTTCCGAGCATACTACTTCAAATTCATCTCAACGAAAATTGAAGTGCATTAAATTCCCCGTAAAACGAAAGAGGAATTTATTTTTAATATAGTTTAAGAGATACAGCTTTCGGAATTTATACTTTCCTAAAAAATTTGTCAAAAAAATTTAGTTTCCGTTTTTTGTGAAATAGCATATTTCCTACACAAAAAATGAAATTTAAAAACAATAAAATGTTATATCTCTCATACGTCCGAAGCTATAGCGTTTTGAAAAATACCCACTTTTATGAAAGTTCATTTCTACTGCAATTTGCGTTAAAAGTTTCTTATAATAATAAAAGTATATAAAATAATATACAAATCTGAAAAACTTTAATAATTTCTGAAATATATCCATAAAAATGAGTTTTCTTTTAAAAGTTGATGCCCTCAATTTTTATGGATATATTTCAGGAATTATTAAAGCTTTTTAGATTTGTATGTTCTCTGATGTACTTTTATTATTGTAACAACAAACTTAACGCAAATTGCAGTAGAAACGCGATATTTCAAAAAAATTGCTTTTTTAACAAACTTTCATAAAAGTGGGTATTTTTCAACACGCTATAACTTCGGATATGTGAGAGCTATAACATTTTATTTTTTTGTTAGATTTCCTTTTTATTAAGTCTGCTTTAACTAATATTGTGATTATTTTTGTCCACAGTGCACAGGAAATATGCTATTTCACATATAAACGAAAACTAAATTTCTTTTTTACAAATTTTTCAAAAAAATAAAAATTTCCAAGGCTGTATCTCCTAAACTGTATGAGATAAAAAATTCTTATTTTTTTTAGATTTACGGGGAATTTAGTACAGTTCAATTATTGTTGAGATGAATTTGAAGTGGCATGCTCTGAAGTGAAGAAATATTTGAAAAACTGATCAAAACTGAAATTTTTCACACTTTTTCCAAAATTTTAATGGGTTCCGGATGTCCAAAGATGTTTAACGTTTAGATACTTTTTTTCGTTGCCAAACTACAGAGATTACGCTACAAAGGTACTGCTTTGGACGTATTTTTACAAAAATATACATAACCTGAAAATCAAAAAAAAAATTAAGTTTATAGAAATAATAAATATTTATATAAGAAATTTATATAAGAAATAAATATCCCTCCAGCGATTTTTTATGGTCTTAAAATAATCATGAATCATCACTGAAATAACTTCAGAAGAAAAACGAGAGGTGCAAGCCCTCTTGGGTTGAACTCAATCCAAGCTCACCGTGTAACAAATTCATATCTCGTAAACTATTTTTCGTAATATATTCGCTAGGGGCTCATTTAAAAGCTTATTTTATACTCTAAAAACAAAGTTTTATACACTTTTTACTTATCTCTTAATCGAAAGTGACAATCCAAGCAAACGTGTTAAGAAAATGTTTCGAATTCACGTTTTTTGTTAATAAAAAAAAATTTATTAAGAATTCAGCCTCGAATTTTTCAGGGCTTCAAAAGGACGTCCATCCAAACATTTTAAGATAAAGTTCTCTCTACTGCTAATTTGTTCCAGTAAGAAAAGTCGTTTAAAAAATAATGAAAATCTTTATTTTATTCAGACTACCGAGCTAAAGGATGCAGTTTACGAATGTGCATGGACTTCAATTCCGAACAAAAAATTTAGAAAGTCCCTCTGCATAATTATGTCAAGATTTCAGAATCCCATAAAACTATATGTGGGAAAATTCTTTCTCTTGTCAGTGGATACCTTTTTCAAAGTAAGTAAATATTTATCAAATCCAAAATTACATTTAAAAAGTTCGTATTTCTCTAAACACTTCACTTGTACTAAATTATATTTTACGATACGGTGTTTTATTAAACACGAAATTCCATTAAAATATATTTTTGAATAATTCGAATAATTTTCTATAAAAGCTTCCACGACTCAAACAAGAGCAAACTTTATAATCAGTCTAATTTTAGAAATCTCTTTTCATTAAGCTCAACAAGAAAATTTCTGAACAGCCTAATTCTCCCTCACAATTCAAGGAATAGAAGAAATAAATATTCAACTAGCGGAAGTGCAGAGTTAATAACCTAGAACCACCCTTTGGTAGAGGAGGGTTTGTAGGGGGTACGTTAGTGGTCGTGTTCACGCCTAAAATAAAGCCGCGCTTTGCCAAGACAATATAGCGACTCTATGGGAATGGTAATTAATGGGACCGTGCTACGTGGAACAAAAGTTAACTTTCTAAGGCCACTATAGTTACTTATACAAAAGCATGATAAAATTTCACCGTGCAACATAATCGGTGACCCGAGTCATTAACATCGCTATTTTCTCTATAGAACTGTTAAAATATTCATGAGCTGGATCGCGAAAATATCATTAGCTTCGAGTGGGCAACATATTTCGCAAACTTGCTTCATTAATTATTAATTCCAGTCATCATAAAAATGGACGCTGAAAATGCTGCAGTTATTTATTCACTAAATTTAGTAATAAATTTCTGAGCTAGCGCCAATGTTGTTAATAATAAATTTCAATCAGTGTTAAATTTGTTAACAATCAGGTGTTAAAATTTGAAGAACACCAAAATTGGTATTAAAATAGATATAGGTTAGGGTGACCCAAAAAATATCAATTTTCGATTTTTTAAACACTTCCACGGGATTTTGTTCCTTTTTTTCAGCGACGAAAAATATTTAAGGGTTGCTCTAGAGCTTTTTCTTCGATTAAATTACTTTTTTCAACTTTCGAAGTCAATAATTACCTTAAACATAAATTAATTTTTTTCTTTAGAATTCAGCGCTCATTCTTCGATAAAATTAAAGTAATTTCACGGAATGAAACAAGTTATCGGCATTAGATTTTTAGGCATCAGAAAAATCAAGAAGTTAAAAAATTGCTTTTTCGATGAAAAACGGTATAGCGCTACCTCTAAAAACTTTTTTTAGATAAAATAAAAATATGACATTTTTTATCAAAAGGAATAAAATTCGGAGGAAGCATTTAAAAAAATCAAAAATTGTTATTTTTTTGGACACCCTAATTAATTATTGTTTATATAAAAAAATTATAAGGCATAAAATATTTTTTCTTTGCTTCATCACAACTTCCTGTAATTTTGTTCTATCGCAGTGCTTGAAAGTCGACGATTCAATCAATTCTAGAAGTCGAACACCATTCATCAGCGCGAATCCAATAATCTAACGCGACGTGAAAGTATCAGAGATGCAATTTTTAAAATCGAATTGACGTATGCGTGGTTTCAAATGTCCCATTTCACGAATTAATCGAATATTTCGAATGTTTCAAACGTGAGATTGAAATTGAAATTCTTACATTTATCATATTTTCTTTTTCAGATTTTGAGATTAGCCTACTCGTTCTATATACTTCTAAAACAAGTTCACGTTTAAAAAGAATAAGCGAGATGAAAACTGTACGATAATTTATAATGGAGCTGAAAAATCTAAACAAGTTTTCACTTTAAGTTTTCGAAATTCTATCAAGGGCTCTTAACTTTTGTCAAGTTAAAAGTCACAACAAATTTATAATGAATAAATAAGGCATAAAAAACCATCAACTTCTAATTTTGGACACGTCATGCACAGTTGTGTTAAATATACGTGTATTTTGCACTAGATAGCACTTCAAAAAGTGGTGTATGTGCAGTGGTTCGGCCGGATGAAGTCGCAATTTTCTGCACCACTGCCACGCAATGCGCCTGCGGCCAAATAAAAGCGACTTCTTGGCGGATTCATCACCGAAAAAAAAGTAGTGTGGCAGAGGGAAGAGGGGAAAAATGATAGAGGAAACGGAGAAGAAAACAGAAGAGGAAACCTAGATCGAGAGGGAAAAGAAGGGCAAGGGGCAGCTTCGAATTGTAAGATCACGACCGTACACATTGTTCTCTCTTTTGCTTCTCATATAGTGGAGCCACTGGCCCGGCGAAATCGAGAAGAAAGTTTACAGATTGCACTGGAAAAGGTCAGAGAAATTTATTAGACTCGATACAAGTTTTATTGGGTTCAAATTCTTTGCAACGTGTCTTTTAAAGAAACGTTGAAAATTGAGATGCTTTCTTAGTTTATCGAAAATAAATTAGCTTCGAAATTCGATTATCAATTTATAAACCTTTTTAATTTTTTGCAAATATTTTGCAATGATTTTGCAAAGTGAATTTCAAGGTTAAATTCCTTAAGGTTTCCTTTTTGCCAACTCAGACTTTGCATTGAAAAGTGTACGCAATTATTCATGATAAGCAAGAACATTACTCTCTCTTTCTTCTTTGGTCTTCTATTTTACATGCAAAAACAAAGTTCATGAAAGCAACTCTCCTCAGAGAAAAGCAGAAAGTTCCTCGCAAGGGCTTGAATTAGTGATTGAGTCGATGTTTCACCTTTAGTATATTCCATGAATAGAAACAGTCCAAAGAGCACGAGCATCTCCAGACAGATGGGTTATGTCCACGAAACTGACCATCTCAACTCAAGAAGTCGACTTCTTTGAATAGAGGTAAAGAATTTTTTTAATTGAGAGGAATTTACACCACTTTTGAAACATCCTAAACATAATTAGAGTATGTTTACAATTATTTACAATGCATAAAACAATACTTAAAAAACTTAATTAAAATTATAACCCTACAGTTTACGATAATTATAAAGATTTCTGATAATTACTTAGGACAATTATTTAGAATATTTGAAATAATTATTGCTGTTAATAAAAAATGGAACTATGCTGGAACTTATTGAAAAAATGGAACTTATGATAATTATAAAGATTTCTGATAATTACTTAGGAAAATTATTTAGGTCATTTGAACTAATTGATATTGTTAATAAAAAATGGAAATATGCTGGAACTTATGGAAAAAATGGAACTTACGATAACTATAAAGATTTCTGATAATTACTTAGGACAATTATTTAGGATATTTGAAATAATTAATGCTGTTAATAAAAAATGGAACTATGATTGAATTGTGACCCAATCTTATTTTGACAATACTAGATGTTTTATATCAATTTCGAAAATTTATTTTTAGTAGATTTCAGAGAGATTTTTCATGAGCTTCGATACTCCAGACGCATTTTGCTTCTAATGCGCTTATATAAGTTATGTATCACACACCGAAGGGAAATATGTTGAAGATGCTAAATGATTTAGATTTTAATCCTCTTTTGAATGTAACTCTGAAATGGAGAACATAATGAGAATAATATAACATAATCCTGTAATACGTGAAAGCAGTGAAAATTTTATGATGGGCAGATCTCTCGGTAGATCCCACTACTGTGAAATTTTTTTTCAGAATTTTTGAAATTCAATATTTCGAAAATTTATCAACGGATTTAGATTTTCTTTTTCTTGTTTTGTTGGGAAAAGTAAGTTTTACAAGTTTTGTCTGAAAAATTTGTTAATAAAATCAAAATTGTTGACATAGTTAACGAACAAAATTTTGTGTTTTTTGCCACTGCAGCAGAAAACCACTCATCCGGTTTGGTTCAAATTGTTTGAGTGTATTTTTAGATAGATTATTCTCTCGTCGTACTCGGGAATTTTTTTTCATAACTTCTGGAGAAAAAAATTATTGAAAATTGAAGAAAATTCAAAAAAACAAAAAAAGCCGCCATTTGTTCAAAAAAAATCCCCGTGTACGACGATAGCCAGCGGCATATTTACATTTTTTACGAATATTTATACATTTTGAGGGAAAAATGGGTTTTTTACGAATTTTGCTTTAAAATTCTTACCACTTTTGCAATTTATGAGATATTAAGGTTTTTCTTGTTTCAGTTTGTCACATTTTTCTCATTTTTTCGAAACCCATGAATAAAATTAAAAAATAATAAAAAATGGTAAAGTTATTTCGATTTTTGGAAAAAACGAAAAACAAATTTTCTCAAAAACCTCACCTTTCTTTCCCCTGAAATTTTGAGGAATAATAGGTACCAATATAGTCTACCTACCATAAATTCCTCCTTTGGTATTTTTTTTTTGTTTTTCAGGAGAAACAAATTATTTTATATTTTTGCTCCAAAACCTTTCCAAGTTGGCAATTTTTGAGGTTTTGAGGTTTTTCTTGTTTCAGTTTATCAAGTTGTTTGCAATATTTTGAAGTAGCTGAGAAAAACAAAGAAAAAATAAAAACTGATTAGGCCAGTTCGATTTTTGGAAAAAATGAAACACGAAATTTTCTTCAAACAACTGACTTTTTTTGCACTCAAACTTTCAGGTGTGATCGGTGGTAACATAGTCTACCTGCTGTAAATTTCAAAACTGAATTGTATTTGTATTTCAAGAGAAAAAATTTTTTTTCAAGAATACAATAAATACGAGAAAAGAAAAAGAATGTCCTAGCCCTAATAGGTCATAAGTTATCACCTTGTAATTGGACCCTTTCTCTATACTGATACTAAAGTGCATCGAGGAATGCAACTATGACCATATTTTAACATTTCTGTGACTCAGTTGATTAAAAATGAATAGTTGAGTCATTTTTTATCAATGAACAAAAAATTATTTAAACAAATGTTGCCTCCTCGTGCCTGAAATATTGTGCCTGAAGTTCTGAACGTTCAAATGAACGAAACTTTTATTGGATTTCATTTAAAACTCAAATTTGTTTTAGAATATTGGATTATTAATAAAGAAATTAATGTAATGATAAAAAGCTCACAATTCTTCCTTCTATTTTGTAGTTAGAACAATATTTCAAGATAAATTTGAGTTGACAGAAAAAATTTCGTTCATATGAACGTTCAAAACTTCAGGTACATTGAAATATGCATTATTTTCGGCATTTTTGAGCTGCAATTTCTCCCAGAGAGGCTTATTGCAAATTAAAAAAATAACAAATCGATATTTACTGATTTTTTATGAATAAACAAATAAATTTCTAAACAAATATTTCCGCTTCATCCTTAAATATGCATTTTTTGGCATTTTTCAAATGCAATTTATCTCACATTCCAATTTTTACAGAATACAGTCCAATTAGCAATTTTGTATAAACGTTGTACAAACTGTAACAAAGGTACTTCTTTATGATGAATTGATATTTTTCTAATTATCAATAAGCCTCCCTCAGAACAATTGCATCTGAAAAATGCCAAAAATGCATATTTGAGGACGAAGAAGATGTAATAAGAGTCCGTGAGAGAAATTGCATTTAAAAATTGCCAAAAAATGCTTATTAATTTGAGGACGAAAACAAACATGAACCGTTTGAAAGTTTAGAAAATTTTACATCAAATGCGCTTACATCTAAATCATTTTAATAAACGAGTCGAAAAATATTTATTTAAACATTTATTTGTTTATTCATAAAAATCAGTAAATATCGAATTTGTATTTTTTTGCTTATTCATAAAAAATCAGTAAATATCGAGATGGTATTTTTTTAATTCGCAATAAGCCTCCCTGGGAGAAATTGTAAATGGCGAAAAACGCATATTTCAGACACGAGGAGATAACATTTGTTTAAACAATTTTTTATTTATAGATAAAAAATAACTTAACTATTAATTGTTAATCAATTGGTCCAAGTTACAAGATGATAATTCGTGACCTATTAGGTCTAGGACATTCTTTTTTCTTTTAATATACGGACTTTTAATCCACTATAATTTATTTTCATAGAACTTTCATCTGTGACATCTAGGAAACGAGTTATTTCGAAAAAACACAGTTTTCTGATTTCCGACTAAAAAATGAAAAAAACCCGGGATTTTTGGAAGGCTGTAAATCGGAAACTAATGAGATTAGAACATTCTTTTTTTTAATTACATGTAATTTCATGTACTTTCATTCATCCTACGGCAACTTAAATGTTAATTCAGGCAGAAGCGAGTTATTTTGAAAAAATTGAAGGCAACTCGGTAAAGACCATTTGAAGTTGGCCCTTAAGTTAGGTTATTTTAAATATTACTCAGAGGACAACTTCAAATGGTTTTAAATGAGTTGTCATTCTTGTGTCTTCAATTGAACTCATGTCATTTACCCCTAAAAATAGACCGAAAAGGGTCAACTTTGAGAGATGATAACTCACGATCTATTATAGTTAGGATATTATTTTTTTTTCAATTACAGATAATAACGTCTATTTTAATTCATCTGTGGACGATTTTGACGTGGGCCATTTTGACCATTTTCTTCGATCCCCGGATCCGGGCTACATGGATGCGAAAAAAAGCTGTGATTTTTAGCAAAAAATCGAGAAAATTGGGTTTTTTGGAAAGACCATAACTTTTTAACTATTGGTCCTAGAAAACTTTTTTTTCAGTTTTTTTTCAGAATTGCATCTTCCTTCTTTTTTTAGTAATGCATTTTTCCTCTACAATGCACAGGAAAGCAACAAACCACAGGTGAATGTTTTTTTACTCCTTTTTCAAAAAATTTTCCGGGTTACCGGACAAAAACATTTTCAGAGAACCTGAATCGATATTATGCACCAGGATAGGCCGAAAAACAAAGTTTTTTTAAATTTTGATTATGGCTGGCAAAAATCTTTTTCTACATATCAAAATGAGTCTTCATGATTTTTTTCAGATTTTTAAAACGATATCTTCAATTAGCAGAAACTTTTTGAAGTTTGAAACTTTAAAAGCAGTGATTTTTTCGATTTATTTCAATGTTGGGTCACCATTTGTTCATCGAATTAGTTTTTACTGTACGAATTCATTTATTTTGATGTAATAGACGATTTTCAAAAACTTTTAGTGTAAAAAAATTCTGGTGATGAATGTAGTTACGTAGAATATAATTTTTATTTGAAA
>JBAGKK010412058.1:0-18085 GCA_037177015.1 Euceroptres primus
AACAAAATTATGATCAATTATTTATTGGATTGGGGCCTTTTTCCTAGCATTACTCTAAGAGAAGATATTTATAAACAATAATCAATTGTTTAATTGATTATGTACTATTTAGAATTACTATAGTTTAAGATAGTTATATTTCATAATAATTTGTTTAAATAATTATGTTTGTTAAATTGCATTAATCATTAACTCACTCTAAGCGAAAAGTTGACAAAAAGTTGAATATTTCAGAAAAAACCGCAACTTTCTAGCATTATTCAAAGAGAAAATTTATAAATTAATAATAAATTGTTTAAACAATTATTTTTATTAAATTGAAATAATTATTACCTCACTCTAATTGAAAAGTGGACAAAAAGTTAAAAATTTCTGAAAAAACCGCAACTTTCTAGCATTATACAAAAGGAATATTATTAAAAATAATAATAAATTATTTAAACAATTATGTTTGTTAATTTTAATTAATTATTACCTCACTTTAATTGAAAAGTAAACAAAAAGTGGAAAATTATAGAAAAAAACCGCAACTTTCTAGCATTATTCTAAGAGAATATTGTTATAAATAATAATAGATTGTTTAAAAAATTATTTCTGTTAACTTTAATTAACTAATGCCTCGCTCTAACTGAGAAGTTGAAAACAAGTTGAAAAATTCGGAAAAAACCGCGACTTTCTAATTATCAGTGGAAAGTAATTTATATGTATTAAGAACAATATGTGCTAAAAGGAACGCAAAAAAATCATAATTAGCGCCAAAAACTCGCAAAACCCAATTTTCCACTTATGGGGTTTTTTTGAGACCCTATAAAAGAGACTTATGGAGGTGATATTTGAAAAGTAATTTTTGATTCGTATTTTATCGCTAATTTGGAAGAGAAATGTTGAGTTTCAACTCGATTCACCTAATATTGACGATTCTGAATAAAATTTATAAAAACGTCTTTTTTCTTATGGGAAATACGTGTTAAACTTCATGGGGCTTGCGGAACCTCTAAATATAATTTTTTTTTAAACCCATTTATTTTTTTGTAGATTCGAACAAATTTGGGGGGATATGCATGAAAAATCGAAAAGAAAATTAAGCATTTTTGGACCACCCTAATATGCATGCTTAATTGCACTTTTTCCATTTTATGTTTGATCTAGATCGAATTTTCCAATAACAAAATGGCAGAGAAATTCTGTGCACTGGATATCGTACCTTTGGATATTCACCACGCTGAAGGAAAGTCAGCGAATAGTCCATGAATTTTCGGAATGTTGAGGGAGTTTGCTGGAAGAGGAGAAAGAGGGGGAATTAGAAGCTTCGCTAGCTATTCGGGAGCACATAGTATCTCGCCTGTTCGGGACTGGGATAACTCGATACTCCATTAGGGATATACATAGGCTCTTCATGTATTGGCATATGTGCAACTTACCAACTGGCATATATATACTAAAAGTTTCTAGAACATATTCTCGTATACAGTTCGTGTAGAGATGGCATATATTAAGGAACCTCATCCTACATAAATCGGACTTATGGTTTTAGAGTTGGCGATAACGGTCAACTTGTTACGCGAGAAGGATTATGTACCCGAGCCCCAATGATTTACTGTAGACAACGGATAAACAGAGTAGAAACACGAGTCAAATACGAGACTTTACAAAACTATAAATTAATTACAAGATAATCTACTTTATGCCACTTTGGAAAAATTTTCACTGGCTACCTATATCGCATCTTTCTAACGGTTAAATTTAATGAAAAATATTCAGGACATGCATTTCAATGAACACTACCAAAATGATAAGATTATTTTATATATACAGTATGTATAATATATAGTGTTTCTCATCTGTGTGCAACTTCTAATTTATTAGTATCCTATATTTTAATTTCTATATTCTATTTCATCCATGTGCCTTTTTCGATCAGTGTAGATGAGGCAATGAACTTTCGAGTTCCAAATGCCGATAAATAAAGGTCAATCAATTATCAATTGATTTAGTCAGAATTTCTACTAATTTTTAATAGAAATTAGTAGAAATAAAGTAAAAAACTACCAATTCACTTAGTAATTACTAAATGAATTAGTAGTTTTTGAACAAAAATTAATAGAAATCTTGACTAAATTCACCAATTTACTTAGTAATTACTTAGCGACTTTGTAGTTTTTGACTAAAAATTAGTAGAAATCCTGACTAAATCAATTGATAATTGATTAAGTCCTACTAATAGTACTACCTAATAATAGTAAAAAAACTACTAATTCACAGTAAAAACTACTAATTCCTAGTAAAAAACTACTAATTCGCAGTAAAAAAACTATTAAATTAGTAGAAATCCTGACTAAATCAATTGATAATTGATTTAGTTCCACTAATAGTACTACCTAATAATAGTAAAAAAACTACTAATTCACAGTAAAAAAACTATTAAATTAGTAGATATCCTGACTAAATCAATTGATAATTGATTTAGTCCTACTAATAGTACTACCTAATAATAGTAAAAAAAATACTAATTCACAGTAAAAAAAACTACTAATTCGCAGTAAAAAAAACTACTAATTCGCAGTAAAAAAAACTATTAATTCACATCAGCAAACTATTAATATACATTAGAAAACTACTAATTCACAGTAGAAGACTATTAATTCTAATAGAAAACTAAAAATTCAATTAGTAAGCAAGTAAGACAATAAGTAAGGAAATTTTTACTAATTTTTAGTAGAAAACTACTAATTCACAGTAGAAAACCACGCATTCACAGTAAAAAACGAATAATTCACAGTAAAAAACTACTGATTCATAGTCAAAGCTACTAATTCACATTAAAAAACTGGTAATTCACAGTAAATAAAACTGCTAATTCACAGTAGAAAAATACTAATTCAAGTAGAAAATTGTTAATTCAATTAGTAACAGAATTACATTTTGTAAGTAAATTTCTACTAATTTTTAGTAACAAACTACTAAGGTATATGACCCAGTAATCGTGACGTTAAGAGATTTAGTTGACTTATAATGTTCAGAAAATTGTGTTGTGAAGAATAATTTGAAAAAATTTTGGTAATAATTAAAGCATTGAACTTCCTAGAATACTATAAAAATGAGGTTTAAAACATATGTCAAGCCAGTTTTAATTTATAGTTAGTTAAATGTCAAAATGCACTGATGACCCAGTAATCGCGATTTGGAATTTGTCCATGTACGAGTAGTCGTGCGAGTTCGGCCCAGCTTTCATGCAGAAAATGAAATTATTTTTAAATTCTTAGCAATTGGAAAACAAAATAAACGATTTTTGTTCAAAGTTTCATTAGTGAGATAAAAAAATATTAACATAATTTCGAAATTTGATAAACTTAGTGTTAAAGAATTCGCCGAATGTTGGAGGTTATGTTAAATAAGGTTAGGTTGCATTCACAGTGTAAAATCGATAACACTATTATGAAAAATACATACTTATTGACCCTTCTATTTATACTGCAAAGTATATTTAGATACTATATTAGTAAATTCAACTTTTAATTAACTTTAAACTAATAAGAAACTAAATTGTGTACACAATACGAGCACATTTTACATCATCTGTTTTCTGACTTACGGCACTGATATATCGCCCGATAACTGCTCACAGTAACACATTACAAATCCCATTTCACTTCACGACTTCATAAAACTAAATAAGTGATTATTTATTAATCAACAATTATTAAAATAATATCTTGACATCTTTTTCCCAGCCTTCGTTCTATGGCACGATTACTGTGACCACAAGGCTTTTCTGACGACCCAGTAATCGTGGTTTATATTTCTCGCACAAAAAAGGTGCTAAATGCAGATTACACATCTTTTTAGAAAACAGAATTTATTTTTTATCATGGGAAAAAGATTTTCGTCAAGAGAAAGTGACTTTTAAACGCACTAAGCCCTAAAGCAAAGAGCATTTCGAGTGATGCATTTCGAGACTTTCCGAGATAAATTCGAGATTTCCTCGAAAATATGTTTTCGAGAAATGATGAGTTAAAAATTGAACAGAGATCGAGAATCTCAAAAAATTCGAGAATCTCGAATTTTTTATTTGAGATTCGCGGTCTCCATTCAATTTTGATCTCATCTGATCATGTTTCGAGAAAATCTCGAATTTGTCTCAAACAATCTCGAAATGCATCACTATTCGCGAGTGACTATAAAAACGATTTATGTACATAAATCTATTTTTACAATTTGTGTATATAAATAAAGTAATTTTTACAAACCGGAACTTTCCAAAGTTTCCTAAAAATATACTTTTATTGTTTTTTTATGGTGGAAATACTTAATTAGGAGATTTATCTCGAAATCGCACGATTACTAGTACATCTACCTTAGTTCACAGTAAAAACTACTAATCGACAGAAGAGAACTAATAATTCACATTAGAAAACTACTAATTCACAGTAAAAGAACTAGTAATTTGCAGTAGAAAACTACTATTTATCTACTATTATCACAGTAAAAAAACTACTACTTAGTAATAGAAAACTACTAATTCGCAGTAAAAAAAACTAATATTTCACAGTAGAGAGCTACTAATTTACAGTAAAAAAAAAGCTAATTAACCGCAGAAAAATCCTAATTTAAAAACTACTAGTTCAATTAGTAAGTTACAAAGACAATTAGTAAGTAAATTTATATTAATTCACAGGAGAAAACTACTAATTCGCAGTTAAAAAACTACTAATTCACAGTAGAAAACTATTCTCACAGTAAAAAACTACTGAATCATTTTAGAAAACCACTAATTCACAGTAAAAAATTGCTAATTTACAATAGAAAAATACTAATTCAAGTAGAAAACTACTAATACAATTAGTAAGCTAGTAAAACAATTAGTAAGTAAATTTATACTACTTTTTAGTAGAAAACTTCTAATTCACAGAAGAAAAAAACTAGTTCTTTTCTATATTTATACTTCTTATATTTATATTTTTATATTTAACGAAAAATGTTTTTTTCAGATGCAAATCAGATTTAGTTAACTAAATGAATTATTACGTAGCCTTTTGTTACAAACCAGTTATTTCTTATGACTGATTCAGCTTTCGAAGGCATAAAAAATTTTTTTTCAGGTAATAAACATTTAGTTACTTCAACAAAACATTTTATAAAATAATAAATGTAAATATTGAACCAAACAAAATTTGTTGTTTTGTCTTTTTTTTGGCCTCATAGGCCTTCATTGTCCTAAAAAAATTATTTTGTAACATTTAGTTTCATCAACAAAACATTTTATTAAATGTTTTGTTGATGTGATTAAATATTACAAAATAATTTTTGAAGGCAATGAAAATATGTTGTTCGATCTTTTTGTTGGCCTCATAAAAATGTTTTATTGCCCTAAAAAATTATTTTGTAACATTTAGTTACATCAACAAAACATTTTATTAAATGCTTTACAAAAATAATTTACAAAATAATTACAAAATAAGTTTTTAGGGCAATGAAACATTTTTATGAGGCCAACAAAAAGATCAAACAACAAATTTTGTTGGACCCACAAAACAGTTTAATTGCACAAATACCAAAAAAATTACTTTGGTGAGCCAACCAAAGTTTTCTTAGCAAAGCAAAACAGTTTTCTCAGTATAGCAAACCTTTCTAAGAGAATGATTAGTTTTCTATTAATTAATTTTCTCCTAATAGGGGAAAGTAAACCGAACTGGATAGGTTCCCGACCTGAATAATACGCAAAAATTACTAAATATTTGAATTAAACGAACTGGAGTAATTTTTTATAAGTAAAATTATCAAAAAGGGATTCTATTACAATACGGTTTACCCCTTATTTGCCGTTTTTAAATTAAAAAATATGTTTTCGACATGAAGACGTAACTTTTTACATCTATAATTTCGTCATTTTTACTGCCGTAGGATTTTTTTACAACTTTTTCTTTTGTTCTTTGTATTCACGGAACATTTGGCTTTAAAACTTTCTACAGAAACAGACTTTTAATTACCACAAAAAACGCAATTAAGATGTTTTTATTGGTAGTGTAATTTTCCTCGATCTGGATAATTCGTGAAAAAAAACACTCAAAAGTTTTTGAAATGACCTGCGCATTTTGCCAACATAAAAGAACTAGCTATTTTAACAGATTTTTTGAGCACTTGAAGTTGGCAGAAGTGGCAGTAAATGGCAGTAAATACGATAGAGATAATAGCTGATGTATTTTTTTTACAATACATATATTTCAAAATATTACTTTTATCAAGACAAAAACATCTAAAACTAACAGTGCTGAAATGCTATTCGATGGCATCAAGTGAAATATGAATCAATTAACACCATGAGTGCTGAAAAACACGATTATCCGGATCGTGGTCCCAAATCCTCATCGGGAAAAAATTGCAATGGTTCAGAAAAAGAATAATTACGGATAAATATCTAATATAGTCTTTGTTACGTTACTGGTATTGTTTAAAGGAATATTTTATCTTTAATTTGGTATGCAATAATTTTCTTTTTTTCTGTAAAATGTTTAATTATTATAAAGTCAAATTTTTGTTTATCCAGATCGAGTCACACTCCCCTTCTTATTAAAGTAATTGATAAAGATTTCACAATATTTCATTAGTAGAAAACTACTAATTCATATTTAGTGTGAATCAAAAAGAACGAGACTTCTGAATATAATTCCATTTTTAAGGGGTAATTTACCTATCAGAAGAACATTCGACTTGTGTTGAATTTTGACACAGAGTCTGAAATTTACTATTAAAACTATATACAAAATTCAATGAAATAATCGCTGATTACTAAATGCATTATGATTCCTCCCACAAAAGGTTTCGCAATTCCGTTGGAAGGATTTCTGCCGGAAGAAACGGATTTCATGGAAGTCGTCAAGACCACTTGCATCTCGGTGGATGTGCACTGTTGCGAAGCACGGAGGAGTACATTAATTCTCCTTAAGCCCAGCGTTTATATTAATACGCAGCAATTAATAACGGTTAAATGCGTTCGTCCGCTGGGTGTCGGGAGTGGTTTTGGCCCAGACGTGACGAGGAGTTGGGTAAGTGAGGAAGAAGGGCATTAAATTACATTTTGGTTCTCCAACAAGGAGAGGCTGGACAAAAAGCGCATTTGACATCAAAGGGGGCAAAATTGCCTGAACAAGTGGGCGGTTCAAATGTGCGAATTCACGAATCTCTTGAATAAAATACCGTTGCTGACCAAACATTTTCACGTTACATTCCATCTCAACAATTAATTCTCTGTAATATTTTTTTCAATTAATAATAATTAATTACTCGGAAATGGTCGATTTAAATTAATCGGCAGTACTGAATTGACATCAAAGGGGACAACATTGTCTGAATAAATGGAAGGTTCAAATGTGCAAATTTACGAATCTCTTGAATAGAATATCTCTGTTCACCAAATATTTTCACGTTACATTTCATCTCAACAATTAATTCTCTGTAGAATTTCTTTCAATCATTAATAATTAATTGCATGAAAAAGACGATTTAAATATAACCGTTAATATCTAAACCCGAATTTCGTATTATCAATTTCTGCATTTCTCGGTGGGAGAATGTTACTTATAGCGGTTATCGCACTTCAGATGGATGACAAGCGATAAGATGAAACGGTGTTCCCTTATTTATACCCATACTGTGTTCAGATTTTCTAAATTATTACTTTGCTCAACTGCTACCAGGGTCTCTATCAATATTTTCATAACAGTGATATTCTAGACTCTGTGACCTAGAAATGTGAACGCAAGAAAATAATAATTAGGATCTTTAAGATTATATACTTCCAGGGTAAAAGTTTCTATAGCAACACGAAAAAATAACAGTTTGAAACTGTTTCAGACCTGCCAGCAACGTTCGAAAATGAAAAAAGTGGAAAACATGTCCGTTTTCTCAAAAAAGTGAAAAAAAAATTGGCCAACTTTCCGGGTAGATTTCCGAATTATCTATCATGAAATTAACGAATTTTTAAATTTTCAACAAATCAAAGCGTAATAAGTCTACTGCAATTCTCCAGAATCTTTCAAAAAATCCTTACAAATCTTCTGATTCCTGTCTAGAATTTAAAAAATACTCCACAAATTTCTAGAGCTTCAAAATCTTTGGAACTCTCTAAAATTTTATAAAATCCTTCATTAAATCTTCTATGACTTTCGATAACCTTCTAGAATCGTTTAGAATACCTACTTAAATGTAGATTCGTTCAATCTTCTGAAATCCCTCAAATCCACAGAAAAATTGAATACTTAAAATTGATACACCTGAAAATGGTTTGAATTAAATTCAGTAAAATTTGTTCGGATTTAAGCCAAATTGATTTGACTTTAAATATTTGTTTGATTTTAAGACTCAGTTCTGAAATTCAGGCAACGTTGTATGTATAAAATTTAAACCAATATTGCTGAAATTAAGAAAAATTTTACTGAATATAATCCAAACCATTTTAAGGCGTAACACTTTTAAGTATTCTTTTTACTGCGTCCTTTAGAATCTTCTAGGTTTTTTTTTGAATTTTTTAGAATCTTCCAGAGACTTCTGGATTTTTACAAAGTCTTCTAAAATCCTCAAACATTTTCTAGCACCTTCTAAGAAAATCTTCCAGGATCTTTTGAAATCCTACGAAGATATCCAAAATTTCTCAGTCTTATGAAATTTTCTAAAATTTTCAAATGAACCCCGAAATTTATTATAATTTTCGAAAATATTCTACCCTATTCCAGAAGCTCTTAGAACCCTAAAAAATCTATTGAATTATGCCATAAACTTCTCAATTCTTCTAGTTCCAGACTTTTTTTCTAGATTTTTAAGCAGTCTATAAAATTTTAGAAACATTCTGAAAACAGTCAAGAAGAATTTTTCAAGATTATCGGAGTCTTTTGAGGAGTGAGCGGTCAAAAGCGAATAAGTCAATTTTTTATGTTTTTGAAACAATTGCAAAAATTCTGAATCTTGGAAACGAATAATAACATGTAAATTCTAATTGCAGCATTAAACTTATTTGGCATTCACAATAAATATCAGATAGAGAAAAATACTTACATAGTCCCGAATTGAAGTAATTAACAAAATTAAAATTGACTTTTATTCACTTTTGGCCGCTTAAAAACAGATTTTTCAAGTTTTCAATGTGGAACCAAAAAATTGCAAGTATTCTGTATTAATATGACTTCTGTGTATCATGTTTAAGCCCTTCGAATGATTTTTTTGTTTTAAAATCTTGATTTTTGTAACTTCACTATATTATAAAATACTGTCAAAACGTGGTTAATTTTCTATAAATCATGAAATTGGTTGCTTATTTTTAAAGAACATTTCGTAAGGTTTATAAATCTACAATTAATTATAATAAATTGTTGATAAAAAAATTTTCCTTTGCCCTTATACAATTTGGTAGAGTACTATGTTTTAAAAATAGAAATTCTTTACCTAAAAAATTATTTCCCAAATATAACCAAATATATCCTAAATCTGGAGGATTCTGGAAGACTATAGGATAATGTAGAATTATGAACTTTTAGAATGTGATATTCATATTCATATTCATATTTATTGAAGCCCAACAGATTTCACAGCCAATTACAGGGTTTCCTTAAGCCTAATTCGTGGCTATAAATAAAAATTCTAATGCTATCTGCAATTCATACAGCTACTCATAAGCTCTCTTATTTAATATAATCTTATTTGCTATTTTGTTGAGTTTACCAAAGGAGGAGTAAAACAAATAAAACTCTTCACTGTGCTCTAAACATAAATTATTCATCATCGCTCACATTTCTTGCACCAACAAGTTATATACATTTCCTGCAGTAGTATAGAATGGGTCTCGTGATCTGGACTCAAACTGAGGCACTCGAAATTTCAGTCTACTCAGAAGATATGGACAATCTATTTTACATTTCAACAATTTATAAAGGAATTTCAACGAATATAGTAATCTTCTCTCCTCCAGCGGCATTATATTGAATCTGTTATAAAGTATTAGATAATTGCTGCCCCTTTCTGGATAAATTCCATCTACTTTATATACCAAGTATCTTAGAAACTTTTTTTGTACTCTTTCGAGTGTCTCAGCATGAATCACAAATTTCGGAGCCTAAATTATAGAAGCGTACTCTAGTTTTGCCCTAACCAAGCTGTTGTATAGTAGTTTCAACACTTCCGTATTATTAAATCTCCTACATGTCCTAAATACAAATCCAATCATTTTACTTGCCTGATTACATACGACATCAACGTGCTCTTTAAATCTTAATTATGAATTAGAATTAGTACCTAAGTCACAAATACTTATGACTTTCTTTATTTGCACTTGATTTATTTCATAGTTATAAATTACCAGATTCGTAGATCTTGCGTATGTTAAAACTGCACATTTTGCAAGGTTTAATGGTAATTTGTTTATTAAACATGTAACTGATGTATGTAACTGGTGTTTAATAAATAAAGATATATTTGACAGAGAAATAAAGACAGATTTCAGTACGGCAATCAGTTTCATTGGAGAACAAAATTAAGAAAACATTTCTATTTTCAACGAAAAAGGTGAGAAAAGTGATCAAAGTTTTTAAAAAAGTGGAAAAAGTTAAATTATATTAAAATTAAATTATACTTAAAATTGTTACACCTTAAAATAGTTTGGAATAAATTCAGTAAAATTTGTCTAGAATTAGGAAAAATTGATTTGATTTTAAGCCAAATTTGTCTGAATTTAAGACTCACGTCTGAAATTCAGGTAATTTGGTATTAAATTTAGACCAATATTGCTTAAATTAAGACAAAATTTTATTGAAATTAATCCTATCAATTTTAAGATGTAACAATTGTAAGTATCCTTTTTTACTCTGCACCACTGCAAGGTAAATGTATGTATAGCCTTTGTGAAAGAGGTTAATATTTTTGCATGAATGATGAGCATTTTAGAAGCTTATTGCAATATGAAACTAAGTATCCTTCCTAGCTTTTGAAAGCTCGTATCTCTCCCCTGCAATGCTTTGTATACTGAGTGCATCATAACAGTATTCATACCTTTCTACGCCAATGCAGTTTTCAATGAAAGTTGCTCGATATTACGCGCGAAACGAGCACTCAACCGATAAATCGATTTTATTACAGCCAAGCCCCGCGGCAAAAAATTATTAACGTTACGTCCAGAGCTTCGTAACAGAGAGACGCATAAACTGAAAAAAGATCAGTTTATACGTTTTTCTGTTAAGGGGCACGATCGGTGGTCTACCGCACGTGCATTCACTAACAACCGACTTTGTTGACCGCAAGGCATTTATTACTGTATCTCACGGGCAAGAAGCTAAGTTCAAGTGAAGAATCCCCAAAGGCATATTTTAATTTACCCTAGTCAACAGTAAATAACAACTTTTCAGGTAAACAACTTTTCAGTTCCAGAATTTAAAATCAATTTCGCCTAAGATTTTTTCATAGGGTAAAGACCCCAATAGTGAGCCACCTAAGGTTAGCACCAAATTCAATGCTGTGTATAAATTATCTTTTCATTCGGGAAAAAATGAAATATGCATGTTTATATTTTGCGTAATTCACACTTTTTGACTAACTTATTACACATTTTTGGCAAGCCTCTCAAAAATTAAGAAATATTTACTAAAAATATATGTGCAAATGCATCAACACTGAGCCACAGAAAAGTAATGTTGAACCACCAAGTGCGTTAAAAGGTCATTTTTTCTCGTGGCTCACTAATGGCGCCCAAAAATTGAATACGGTGAGGTTAATACTGAGCCAACGTGGCTCAGTATTGATGTATCCTTAAAAGTCAAATTCAATAGATTGGCCACCAATTTAAGTGTACATTTCGAGTGTGTCGTCCAACATTTAGAGGAGCATCATAAAAATGATATATTCACGTAGTAAAAGTTCCAGGATTCAGACGAGGAGGTGCACATTGAAAGAAATAATTACAATTTTTGCTAGTCTGACAGTCAATTTTTACGATAAGTGTCAAGGCTGTTAAAATCAGCCGCACTGCACACCTTTTCAAGTAAATTGTGAAATTCACGTTGCAACTGCCGCTATTTGTTGTCAGAATAGTAAAGCTTACATATCAAGGAAGTTTATGTCACAAGTAACTTCAATATATACCTTTTTATTTACTATTCTCGTACGACAAGGAGAGCGTGTGGCTCACTGTTGAGGGGTGGCTCACTCTTGGGGTCTTCACCCTATAACACATCTCAGGCTGAAAAATAGAAATAGAGAATCAGGCAAGCAGGGAAAAAAGAGAGGAGAGATTTTACAGAAAGACGGGAAAAGTCGTCACATTGAAACCTTTTTCATGGAATAGTACTTCTTGCGGCTGAAGAAAGAGAAGATTCGGATTTTATGTCAGAGTCCCACTTTCTTGAAACTGCCCTCCTGTCGACGACAGATGTCGTTGATCGGTGGCTGATACCTCCTGTTGGAAATGGGTACGTACTTCGTCCTGATATGGGTATTTTAAGAGACGTCTTCCTAAACGCTCGATAAAGTACTTGGGCTAATTTACCAAGGAATAGGTAATTTAGGTTCGTGACTTTCACGAACCTGATCCACTGACGAAAAAACCAGCGAATGCAGATAGAAAAATTTAATCTGGGATGATCATTTAACTTTAGGACTAAAATAGACTCCTTTTCTTTAGAATAACTTATTAGATTCTTTAGAATCTTAGGAGATAACTTTTGAAAACAAAAGATTTTGGAAGATTATTTTTAGAAAAAGTCAGTCTTGGGTAAGTTGCTTTTAAAAAATAACTAGCTGTCGTTAACGTCACACCACAAAAAAAACTAATTACAGCTGTCGTTACTTTTTAAAATGTAACTTTTTTCGAATTACTTTTTAAAATGTAACTTTTTTCGAGTTACTTTTTAAAATGTAACTTTTTCGAGTTACTTTATTCATTTTGTTTGTCTTATTCGCCTTTGGTTTGTTTTTAAAAATTATACTGGTTAATATATGAATAGTAGAGAAAATAATAAAAAACGAGGTCTAATTTTTAGCTATATTCTTTCTTCACTTTTAACATCAAGAGTTGTTCAAATGCTTCTTACAATAATTCAGTACTATATTTCAAAAGTAACTAAGAAAGTAACTATTTTTATAGTTACTATAAAAATGTAACTAGTTATCTATTCATTACATTTTTTTTAAAAAAGTAACTTAGGTACTCCATAGTTACAAAAAAAAGTAACTAGTTATAAGTAACTAGTTATTGCCCAAACAGGAAAAAGTATTATTTTTCTCAAACCTAAAGATCTTTGGATACAATATATTTTTCATCCATGAGCAAAGATTATATATTTTCTAGAATATTTAACAACATATTTTTTCTCATCAAAAGTTGAAATTATGAAAAACTTTAATGCACAAAATGAAAGTATAAAATAATTTTAGATTTGAACGTCGAAATATTTTAATTTTCAAATAGTCATAGTTCAAATTTCCTGATATTTCACTAGCAATTTTCCGGTTTATTTATTTTTCAATTTTTAAACTATAAAGTTTCCAAAATTTTTTATTATTCACTTTTCCGAAGTTGAAATTTTACAATTATCTTCTAAGTTAAGATAACTTATAACAATTGGGCTCTAATAAATTAGAAGACTTCAATGAGTAATTTTTAATTCCATTAATTTATCAAAATTTCTGTAAGTTTCTTTTTTTAAAGTCTCCACATCCAAAACGTTCAATTTTACTAAATGTTCAAAATATCAATTTTTACATTTTTAAGATGAAAAATTAGAAAATTTAAAGAGTAAAAATAAGAAGTTTATGAGATTCAAGCGTTTTGAGATTCTTAACCATTCTTTTATTTTCCATTCCTTGAACTTTTGATATTTTGAAATTTTTTAGTTACCAAATTTTCTTACCATCTTCTAATTTCAATCATTGCTAATTATCTTATAATTTTTCACTTATTATCAGGATTTCTAATTTATCGAAACTATCTACAGGTTTCAATTTTCAAAATCTTCAAACTAATTATCTCAATTTTTCTCTTATTAATCATCTAATTTTTCATTTCTCAAAATCGCTAGTATAAAGTAGAAGTTTTTAATGATTAAACTCAGTAAAGGTCTAACGTATAAATCTTGGAAATTTGAAGATTTAAAAATTGAAAGAAATTGAATGGTTAGTAAATTAAAAATTACAATAGCTCCTAAGAAATAAGCTTTTAAATAAATTAAAAAATTAAAATTAGTACTGAAAATTTGCAATAAACTGTATCCACTATCCAAAAAAACCGATGAATGTGGATAGAAAAATTTCATCTGGTATGATCACTTCACGTTAGGATGAAAATAAACTCCTTTTCTTTAGAATAATATTTTAGATTCTTTAGAAATTTAGGAAATGACTTTCTGAAAACAAAGTACTTTGGAAGATTATTTATAAAAAAAATATTATTTTTTCCAAGCCTAAGGATCTTTGGATAAAATATATTTTTCATTCACGAGCAAAGATTATGTTTCTGGAAACAAAGTTTAAAAGCTGTGCAGTTTTATTTAAAATTTTCATACTCTGCAAACTTTGAATACGCCAATCTAGAAAATTATAAAGTTTGCAAAACATGCATACCTTACAAAAATTTAACTCAGAGAGGTCAGTAATTTCAACTTTTGATGAGGAAAATTTGTTGTTAAGGGCATGTATCGGACGAGACATTGACATTGGCCAATTTTTTCAGGCATCCCATTTACAAACTAATAATGTAAATGAATTTTCCATAGCAAATAAACGTGAAGAAAAAGAATGGGGAATGTTTATTAGCTAGAGAAAATTCATTTAAATTATTAGTTTATGAATGGGATGTCTGAAAAAAATTTGCTAATTTCACGTCCGATACATGCCCTTACAACATATTTTCCTCCTCAAAAGTTGAAATTATTGATCTCTCTAATTTAAATATCTGTGCGGTTAAATGTTTTGCAAACTTTATAATTTTATAAATTGGCATATTCAAAGTTGGAAGAGTATGAAAATTTTAATTGAAATTGTATAGCTCTTGAACTTTGTTTCCAGAAACAAGATACAGCTATTTCAAAAGAAGAGTTTGATATAACAAACCTCCAACTTTTCTGAGTTTAAATTTAATTTAATTTAAATCATTAATGAATTATTTAACATAAGCAAATTCATTAGAATACAGGAGCGCTTTTCATTGTCTGATAATTATAAACTTGACATGAAGTGTATGGACTAAGTTTGACACACTCTATAAACTGTCCAGAGAACATGGCAGTAGACTATTAGTATCAGAACTATATTCCAATTTGGCAAGAGACCATTAGTGATCCGTGGTCTGGAATACATACAGCCAGATTAGTGTCAGCTTATTATTGTTTGCATGTGCAAGAATGGACAGCACATGGTTTACTACATGGTTTATCCCTTTATGTGGAAACTCACAATCAGTGAAGACTGAAATATATCTTTTCCATTTCGATTCCTCGATTCAACATCCATCCAGATGATTAGTTCCTACTGAATTTTTCCAATCCAAGTCGTAATTTCAAGATTTGTTTTCAATTCTGTGATTTTAGTCTCATAAAGTTCAGCTTCCGAATTGAAGGAAACTTTTCAGGCAAAAATTGTGCCCATCATTAGAAATACTATCTCAAAAACCTTCAACTGGGCGGTTCTTGTTCCTGTTACAGATTCATTGTGGTCAGCAGTACTGTACTAATACTTGGGTACGAAAACAGACCACGGAAGAAGGAGAAAATGGTTGAGGAGAAAAGGGAAAGGGCAAATAGCAGAGGTGGACATCGACATCGACTCGCTAAAGTTGGTTCAATTTAGGTGGAAAGTTTCGAACCATAATGGAACGCGCACCCGTTCATCCACGATCTTCCTTCTCACGAGCGCCTGTACTTCAAAGCGAGGTTTCTTTTTTGCGGTATGTTCCTGGGAAAATACGAACTCTGAAGTAGATAGGCGCACGCATGAGGACCGTTAATACGTTATCTTGTCATCTGTGGATTCATGCGAGACCTCTTGGCAGTTACTGATTGCAAGGCGACCGCACGAGTCAACCTCGCGACCGCTGTTGGCAATTCTTCTCTTCTTTTCCCTCTTTAACCTGCCGCGTAACAGAGTTTAAAGGGTAAAAATAACCCTCATCACAACCTGGGAGCAACCTTCGAATGACCTATTTGAATTCCAACTTCACAACCCTCATTACAACCCTCGGAAAGAAAATATTTTCCCGTATATGTACTCTCTATATCTGAATTAGTAGTTTTCTATTAATGAAGTAATACGAAATCGTTTATCATTTATTTTAGTAAGCATTTCTAATTTTTAGTCATTTTGACCGCTATATTGGATACGCCATCTTGAATTTTGCAAATCTGAGCTCAAATTCGGATTCAGCAAACTTAAAAAGCTCTAGACACCAAATCCTTTATTAATCGAAAAAACACAATTTTATTCGCTTTCTTCGCCTTCTGTGCTAGTTTTTCAGTGTTAAACTGAAATGGTTAATTTGCCATATCTCGGAGAAAAAAAATCGGTTCGGGATGATCCAAAATAGAGTTAAAAGTTAAAAAAGGAGTACTAAACGCTGGCGTGAGTAGTTTTAAGAGAAAAAAATCTCTGCTCGTGCTATATTGTTTCAAATATGGCTGAAAATGGCTATTTTTCACTTTTAGGCTAGGATATCTCAAAGTCCTGACACATAGGAAAAATTTTGACAACGGAGTCGTTTTTAGGATATCAAAATCCTTCGGGCTCACCTAGTCCAGTCTGTGGGTACAAAAAAAAAGTTAATTTTTGTCGACCTGTGTTATTCGTGCAATCTGGTGTACACTTTGTATGCAATCTTGTGCAATCTCGTGCAATCCCATGCATTAATTCACTTATTAAAACTTATACTACTTTATTTAATTAGTTAGTAAATTAGTAGTTTTCTACTGCGCATTACAAGTTCTGTAATGAGTAGGTATTAATAGTTTTTTACTGTGAACTTTTACCTGGGAGTAATCTTCGAATAACTTACTTGATTTCCATTCTCACTGTTGGTTTGTTCATTTTGTTCATTCTGTACGAAACTAATACAAAAATAGTGCATTTTTCGACTTTTACGAAAACTTACAATAAATTATGAAATAATAAACATTTTTTAATGTCCTTAAGCTGATTTTAAAGCTAAATCTCCAAAGAATTTCATGAATGTATGAAGAGAACTCTCTAATTTTTCCTCTCGATTTTGCCAAAAACTGAACTTCGAACAAAAAAGTTTTCAAACTTCAAATAAAGCGAAAACTCTGAAAAACTAATTTGATAAAATATAGAAATTAATATTCCTATGTATTCTAAAAAAATTTATTAAAATATAATATAGACCGATTTTAAATATTTTTCTATAAATAAATATTTTTTTATAAATAATATTCTTCACGTTATTGAAATTTTAAAACTTTTCTGTGCCAACTTCAATCTTTGACGAAATTGGGCAAAAAATTGGAGAGTTCTCTTCATACATTCATGAAATATTCTATGGAGACTTAATTTTAAAATGAGCCTAAGGACATTAAAAAATGTTATTTATTTCGTAAGTTATTGCAATTTTTAGGACAAATCTAAAAATGAACTATTTTTGCATTAGTTTCTTACAGAATGAACAAAATTACTTCACCTTGGGCTTATTTTACGCAGAATTTTGATAGCTTTCATATTATTTTGTGGAAAAAATTTTATCTCGTAGATTATAAAAATTATGAGAACGAAGTGCGACGAAGCTTCTAGGCCAATGTGGGGCAAAATTCGCCAAGTGTACCACCCAAAAAATTTTCATCCCTCCGATTTCGATGAAACTTTGTGAGATTGTTGTACTATTGCACTACATCTAACACGCAAATGGGGGGGGGGGAGGGTAATAATATTTGCAACATTCAAAAAAATTTTTTTTAATCGAAAAACTCGGAGTATGTACTATTTTCAAGTTTTTTTAAAATGCTCATTTTTAATATTTTTGTTTTGTAAACTTAAAAAAAAAACTCATTCTCTCCCCTTTAAAATGATATATATATTATGATGGGCCGAAAGTATTTTGACGTGAGTTTTG
>JBAGKK010412166.1:0-18084 GCA_037177015.1 Euceroptres primus
ATGTGACTCCGCAGAGGTCTAGCATGAAATGAAAACAGCACGGAGCACGATACGCAGGAGAGCTCAGAGCTGTTACACGTGACATAGTAGAGGGGAGTTGCGCATGCGCTATAGTAGAGGGGAGTAGCGAATGCGCTATGTACACTTTCCCCCGACCGATCCTTTGTATCACGTGTACGGCGCCGGGTGACGCCTGCGTGATTAAAACCTGCTTAAGAGTCCAAAGAATTGAATACTATTAACAATAAGAAAATGATAAACTTCGTGAATAATGTGAAATTTTCAGATATTGAAGATTTTAGTTTAATGAAATACTAGATACAGTACAATGATTCGCTTCAAGTACGTGTAAGCCGTCAAATTGGCAACTCTGTAGAAAGATACATCTTCTTTGCCATGTATCTTTCAAACGGTGATAGCCTGAACCCTAGTCTTTTTAAAAATTTCTTCGGCATTGAAAAATAAAGAGAATGACACCTGGAACAGTAGGAAAGAGATATTTTTCAGCTAGGTATGCATTAAAATCATATATTGATTTTCATTGAAAAAATTTTTTACAACATTTTATCTCCTGATTTGTAATTTAAAAAAAAATGTTAATCCAAAAAATCTCGAAAACCCGACGTACTGCAGAGAAATGGTGGCCAGATTCGGATTCAGCAGAAAAAACTACTCTGAAAATGACATATCTCATTCCATGAGCACATAGTTCACATTTTGTTGACCAGTGTTATTTACTCCACCTGCACATATTATTCTGCCCATAGGGAACCCCCCTCTGGGCTTAAATAAACTCCAATACAAATTACAATACTGTTTTGCCTAGGTTGGCTGTCTCATTAGCCTAATTTGCCTTATTTTGCTAAATCATGCTCTATATCAACAAACTATCCACCATATTGGATCTGCCATTCAGAATTTCCGAATTTTGACTTCAAAGTCACTCCTTGATAGTGATTGATAGTAGAATTATAACGAATTTTTTTTTCGGGATACAATATTCTGGACTCTTGATTGTTGCCCATAATTCTACACACCACACCGATTCTACTAATACAAGTATCGATTCAATGATTGTTGACGAGCTGGAAAAACTTGATTCATATTCACAGCACCCTATACCGTTCCTGTCTAATGATGACCTTATAAAGATCAATTATAAAATTTCGTGTCCTGAATTCACGGGACACATGCAAACACAGACGCGTAACTTAGGCTCTATTGACGAGTCTAAATTTCAGGAGCACGTTATGACCCATGACTGGGAGAGTTTATTAAAAGCTCAAGATCTCAATATGAAATTTGAGAAGCTGCCTGCTGATCTGATATCGGCTTTTGACCTTTTTGCGCCTTTGCCACAGTGGGCCGATTAGAGAACAAAAATCAGAGTTTGCAAGTATTTTCAAATTAATTTTTGAAAGTATATTTCTTTTCTTTACTCATTGAGGTATCATTTTATATAACACATACAATTTTTCCAGGTCTTATTGTCGCTTACTTAGTCCTTTCAATGTAGGTCGAAACTAATAATGTGTGTTTCTTCCACACAAGTTTAACATACCTTTTTTTGTATTTTGGAATAGTTTTAATGATTACGGCTTCAATAATAGAATAATTCCAATAAACCAGCGTATTTTTGAGGCAAATAAATACGGCTTTTGTATCAATATCATAAAGTAAACGCGGATCTTATTATCTGAAACGTAAAAATTAAAAAAATTATCGTTTTTGTGTTCATTCATTTTGACGATTCGACATGGTTCGACATTGGGACTATGTGGATTTTGTTGGCTGGTATTTATACTTCAAAATTACGCCAGAATTACCTGCGCATACGTGCGGTTTTTTAACAAAATAAATTTCCATATAAAATAATAGGTTTTTACGTTTATTTCAAAATAAGAGTATGTTAGATTATGTTCGATCCAATAATGTCTTAAGCTGGTCAAAACAATTGAGAAAATGGTGAATCTTCTTTTGTTTCCATAAAGTTGATGTCACGTATGATCTTTGGTTTGAAGAAGTGATTTTTATTACTTGTAAGTAATATTTAGAATATCTGAAAGAATCATTTCATAGTGGCTTTATTGTCATAGTGGAAAATAGCAAATAAATATTAATAAGATGGAGTATGCTGCCATAAGAAAAGATTTATTTCTATTTTTGTATGAAAGAAGAAATCCATAAACGTCATTTGAGGTTAAAAAAATCAGTTACAAGATTATGTGATTAAAAATCTGAAAATAGAAAAACATCCTAAAGAAGTAAAAAGTAAGGTTTTACAAGTTGTTAAAAATTTTTGCAAAGAAATTTTAAATAATTTAAATAAGGTCCAAAAGCATTGGAATAAGGTTATGACCCAAAATGAATCTTGGTTTAAGGAGAAAGTTGAATTTCCTTGTACTGAAGTTCATCTTCAAATTGAAGATGCCGTCACTGAACGTGCTAGTACTAAGAGAGGTCGGCCACTTAAATCTTATAATGATTCTTCCACTCGTTCAAGAACATGAAAAATATCAGAATTGAAAAAATCAAGTGGTTCTGAATTAGCATTAGCTGCAATCTGGTAAGGCAAGTAGCCCTTTGTTCCTCTGAGAATGTCGATGGAATTCGGAAATGTATACAGATTTTTACACCTTATACCAACGACGAAGCATTGGCAATGATTGTAACGGATAAGTTGACCAAGCATCAATATCTCGGTATTAGATCTTGGACAAAGGTAAGAGGTGTCGACTTATATCCTTCTTATCATAAAATAAGAGAAGTTAAAAGCAGATGTTACCCTGAAAATATTACAGTAACTGAACAGGGCCGAAATTCCACTGCAATCACTTCTTAATCAACTAACAAAACGACTAGTCAAAATCAGTGAACCTGTCTTGCACTCATTCCCTTCCGCATGTCTTTCGAATTTGACTTTGATCGTGAAGTGGGGTTTGATTGGCCATTCAGCTTATAAACAGTCATCTCTGCAAGATTTTGATGATCAAAACCTTCTCATTGCTTCACTTCTTCCCTTAGAGCTGTATTCGCAAGAACAAATTCATCTGAAAAAATAATCATGTGGAAAAATTATCGTCCGGCGTCCTCTATAAGTTGTGTACCAATAAGAATTCAATTCATTAAAGAGACTAATGAAGTATCTAAATCTGAAAGAGATCAGATGAAGAGTCAAATAGACCATATTTCACCCAGCTTCATTAAACATGATGAATTAGGTGACATTTCGATTTCTCATACTCTTCTGTTGACCATGATAGATGGTAAAGTCTGTAATGCCATTACAGAAACATCTTTTTTACAAAGATGTTACGTTTGCGGAGCAACGCCAACTATGATGAACAAAATTGACGAAATATGTAAAATTCTTTTAAAAAAGCCCAAGAATCCAACGACCAAATTTGGAAAAATACAATAAAATGTTCCTTTATAAATCCGAAACAAGGGGCACAACCAAAAAAACCCACAAAAGTAAGAAAGAGGAAAGAAAAATAAGAAGGAAACTAACCAAATCCAAATAAGGGGATTTGGCTGGTTGCCTTCTCATTTTTCTTTTCTCTTTTTTATTTTTGTGGGTTCTTTTGGTTGGACCCCTTTTTTGGATTTACAAAAGAACATTTTATTGTATTTGTCCAAATTTGGTCGGTGGATTTTTGGGCTTTTTTCAAGAATTTTACATATTAACTTGATTATTGGACGTTAAATAGGATTTTAAATTTGATTTTTATCTAATTTAAATTTCTTAAATTTTATCATTGATGAAGCTGTCAGAAGACAAACTGATTCATCTACATTTCAGTTTGGCCTCTCCCCTATACACGCCTTTATTGGGTGTTTTGAATGTTTGCTGCACATCTCCTACCGTTTGGAATTTAAAAAGTGGCAAGCTCGAAGTCCTGCTGAAAAGGCAGAGGAAAAAGAGAGGAAAAAAGCTATTTAAGCAGCTATTAAGAGTAGGATGGGTCTACTGATTGATATTCCCAAAGGCGCAGGTAGCGGGACAACGAACTGCGGAAATACAGCTCGCAGATTTTTTAGCGGTCCTAAATTTTCATCTGAGATTACTGGAATTGACATACGTTTGATAGAAGAATTTGCCACGATTTTACAAACTTTGTCTTCTGGATTCGAAATCAATAGCGAAGCATATGGGATAAAAGCTCTTAATGCAGCAAGGCTCTACATAGAACTGTATGGTTGGTATTGTATGCCAGCTTCTGCACACAAAATTCTGATTCATGGTGCAGCGATTTGTTGCCAATTGGTCAACTCAGAGGAAGCACAAGAATCATGTATTAAAGTTCTGAAATTTGCAGGGAAAACAATACAAAAAAACTTTCAAGAAAACGTACTATGATCGATCTGTTACATGCTCTGCTTACCGTGTCTGATCCTATAATCATATAAAAAACACCAATTCCTCGAAAGCAATTAAAACCCTTTCCAAAATAAGTTATTGCTCTTTTAAAATTGCAACAAGAACCAGCAAATAATTCTTCACAAAGTGTTGACAGTTCTGTAGAAGATCAAAGGGATTCCGACAAACATTAAATACCTTTGTTAGTGAGAGGCGAAGGGACTCATTTTAATAAAGCACCCCGAAAAGTGTCAGGTCACCCAAACTTTTGAATTGTGTAATTTGGACAGCAGATTTGGATTCAGCAACCTGAAAAACCTCCTGGTACCAATTTTAAATAATATTAGCCAAAATTCCACACCATTGGTCACCAGAATTTCACAATTTCGATCGCGATATTGGATCCACCATTTTGAATTTTGTAATTTTTACACCGGATGAGAACTCAGGATCCTCAAAAAACCCCAAGAAGGATTCAGTTTTTCATTTGAGTCGAACTGTGATTTTTGTTCTGCAATTGTATGCTTCCGGCTCACTGTGCCTTTGCATACTCCTCACAAGTATAAAAAAACCTTCACCTTGGACTACCCCTGTAATAAAATACCTTATGAAGGAGCGTGATAATACGCGTAGACTAGCTAAACGAAGTAAAAACAGCATCATACAAGCTGAATTTCGCAAAATTAGGAATCTACTTTAAACTAAAATTAGAGACTCGTTTAACAGATACAACTATAATGCAATCAGGAATAAAAACAAACATGAAAACATTTGGCATCTTCTGAGACGATTATACATCATACCTCCCAAATTTGAATGCCCTGATAGCAAATTTCCTCCAAATGATTTATTAAATGCATTTGCAGCCACTCCTACATCCAATTCCTTAGTTCAGCTCATTGTGAATCCACCTCCATCCACTTTTAATGACAACAATTTCTTTTTCTTAGATATTACCCCAGACGTGTTGCTAGAAAAAATTATGGAAATTAAATCTAACGCCATAGACTCCGATGGTATATCAACTAAAATGGTTAAACTCGCTCTCCCGATTAGTTTTCCGATAGTCTTATATATACAATGCGTCCTTGCAAGTTGGGATATTCCCAGATATTTGGAAAAGGGACACCATTCCCTTGATTCCAAAAACTAGTTCCCCTACATGCCCGAAAGATTTTCGCCCTATTTTCATCCTATGCGCACTTTCTAAACCATTTGAAAAAATAGTTCACAGTCAATTATCTGAATATCTGGATTCCTAAAACTTAATTGATCCAATGCAATCCGGCTTTCGGGCAAGACATAGTACTCTAACTGCAAATCTCAAAGTCACTAATGATTATAAAAGGTCATTAGCCAATAAAGAGATCATAATTGTTGTGTTGTTCGACTTTTCTGAGGCATTTGATTCTGTAAACCACAAACTCCTCCTGCTTAAGTTGAAGTCCTTTAGGCTGTCAGACACGACGATTAGGTGGTTTTAATCGTACTTGAATAGTCGGTTTCAACGAGTAGAAAATAGTAGAGGCGAACAGTCTGACTGGATGAAGGTAGGGTGTGGAGTTCCTCAGGGTTCTGTACTTGCTCCTCTCCTTTTTAACTTGTATACCTCGGATCTGGGTAGAGAGTTGAAATATTGTAAGTACCACAAGTATGCAGATGACTTCAAACTTTATCTTTCGGGTCCTCTTGCCTCCTTAGCAAATCTCGTTGCTCTCGTACAGGACGATATCGATCGGGTGATGCATTGGGCCAGTACCAATCGGCTTTCACTCAATCCTGCTAAAACGAAGGCAATCGTGATTGGGACGTCCCCTTTCCCAACTTCCAAAACGATAATGACTCTCTCGCTACTATTGATCAGTGGGCAGATTATAGATTTTGTTGAGGTTGTAAGAGATCTTGGATTCATATTGAACAAAACCCTATCTTAGAAAGAGCAGGTAATCGATATGTCAAGGAAACCATCTAGAATTTTGCACCAACTTAGAAGAAACAAAGAATCTTTGCCGGTTTCCACTTGTATACTTCTGGTTAAGAGCTTGATTCTGCCACACTTTGATTTTGGTTGCATAGTATATGATGACATAACAGATGAAGTTAATTCTAAACTTGAAAGAGCACTTAATGCCTGTATTCGTTTTATCTATGACTTACCTAAACATGTACATCTAACAACTTATCGAAAGCAAGCTGGGTTTCTGAATGTAGCCAAGAGAAGACAGTATTTCATGGGTAATTTTTTATACAATCTTTTCCACACCGAAATCCCACAATATCTCTTCAATTTCTTTGAACTTTTTGATAAAAATCTGCCTGCCCATTCCAAACGTCGAGAAAGAAAAAAGGTAATCTTGGTTCCAAAGCATCGAACGTGTAAACTACAACGGTCTTTCACAGTTAGGGGCGTTCGACTCTGTAACAAACTGCCTGTATCAATTAGGGAAGCGCCTTCCTATTTTCACTTCCAAAAAGCTTTTTTTATGTACTTGATTATTATTATTGACAATCCCACTCTAGAAATCACTCATTGGTAACTCTCTTATCTAAGTCAGCGCCTCAATATCTTCAATACCTTAAACACATGTAATACCTAAACGAATATTTTAATTTATACAACACAATTGCATACGTCGACTTATAGGTTTGTCACAAGATATCTAATATCTTTTTGTAACTCTGCTATTCTAATTCAATATTAATCCTTTTCAATCTCACACAATTACGCTAGCACATTCGCTCTCGCACTTTATATTATCTAATAATTTGATAAAATCTCTGATGAACTATATAATTATAATTTTAAGAATATTCTTCAACCAGCGACTGTATTTTTAGTAATAGTTTATGTATCTCCTGTTCTTAGAGGGCTATCTAGCCCTAGGGACTTAAGCTAAATAAATAAATTATTAAATATATATTTGATCTGCCATTTTGAAAATCTGAATTCTGACTCCAAATTCCTGATCAGCCACTCGAAAAACCCTACGATAGGGAGTTCTGTGGAAATCGTCTGATGAAACGTTTGGTGCTAAGGCTGTAAATATTTGACCATGTCAGAAATCATGTATGTGCATTTCCGTAGATTTTTTCATGAGGAAATCGAATCTGTTGGCTTCATTGAAGAATATTATCGCGTTTCGAAGTTATTTTCATCTAAAAATGCCGAAAAACCGCCTATTTGCACTTTCAGGTTAGAATATCTCAAAATCATGACGCGCTAGACAAATTCTGCTGCCAGATTCAGATTCAGCGCGAAAAGTTACGTAAGAAAAACATTTCTAGGGTGCCAATGAACGTGAAAAATTTAATTTCTGTCTGAGTCTTATTAAGAATCATTTCAGGATTAAATAGTCTATACAACACATGGACCGTAAAAATACCCGGCAACAGAAACGCTAGCAACTTTGGACCGCTAAGCATAAGCTCAAAGTTTCATCACTACCCAAAATTTCAGTCCCTGACAATTTTTCCTCTGTTCCCTGTCAAAAAGCCTCAACTTCAGCTAAAGGCCCTACAATCGATATTTCCCCAATTCAATCTCCAGACCTTCCGAGAACTGTTAGCTACGACGTGGTAAATATTATCCTAATGGTAAACGAAAACGTTGACGAATTTTTGGTGAAAAACCTTCATAAATTCGAATGTTCATTGTAAAGTAGTCGACCCTAACCGGATAAGTGTCGTCTCCATAAGAACGACTCGAGACGAAAACATTTCGAAACTGCAGAAATTCCTTCTTGGCAAGCCACAAACAGGGAAGAATCCGATTCAGTCGCCCTTCCTGCTTCTTTTCTCAATTTGTTAATAACCTTCATTTTCCCTTTTCTCTGACCGAAGAACCAGTAGATATTTCTGGAACCAACTAGGTAAATCGTTCAAATCTAAATAAATTTTCTGCCTTAACCCGCAGTAAAAGCAAAAAAGGAGAATAATTGTCCCTACTTATAACCAGGTAGCTAATGACAAAGAATACAAATTTTACAGGTTGCAGTTGCAAAAACCACCAAAGAAAGAAAATTTTGGACAAGGTAATTAAAAGACGGTCGCTGAATTGCACGGTTCTCCTTGCGCAAAACATTTTTCCTTGTCAGAATTTCCTATTTTTTTAGTTTAAATAAGTCCTTTGAAAGGAGAAACCACAGAAAACTGATAAGCATAAAAATAGAAATCCCTGGATATTCGTTCGGTAATACATCAGGCCCCAGCAACTTTCAGGGTACTCAAAACCCAATTTTTTAAACAGAAAAGGAACAAGAAATCAAAACTAAACCAAACGATCAGGTTGCAATCCTATCCCCTATTCCAACTTTTTAAAAAAATTTTTTTAACAATTTCATTATTACAAAAGAAACGAGAATTATTCTTAAACTTGACTTAATTAGTTTTTGAGACTTTAGTGGCTAGGGTAATAAACCAGTGCGCAGCTTGGAAGAACGATCTGAGACTTAAGTGGCTAGATTGTCAAATCCTGGTGGCGGTAGGCCTATTGATAATCTGGTCAAGAAACAGAATAATTCCTACAAATTTTCCTACTAAGTTTAAATAACAAAAATATTTAATATTCTATCTTTTTAATATTCATTTCATTGTATATTCACATAAATAAATTTAATTAAAATAAAATTAACTAATAAAATTAATGAGAATAAATATTTTATTAAACCCAATAAAAATAATTATATAAAAAAAATAGAACTCAATTCAATATTTCAAATGATTGATATGAAAATTTTTTTTTAATATATATTAAAATTAAATTTATTATTTCCCTATGTTTGTAACTAATTCTGCTATAAATTCCAGATTTCCAAAAATAGAACCCGTAAAAAGTTTAACCTACCCAAAAGAGAACCTTGGTACCTTAAACTTTTCGAAAGGATCACTTGAAGAATTAACAGCCGAGTACGATTTATCAAAGCCAGTTTATATATTACACTATACGACAGGTCCATCCCACGAGAGAACATTTTACGTAAAGTGTGTAGTAGAGGATCTAAGCGGTAATACAAAATTAAAATTAGCCGAGCATTGTGCGGCTAAGAAAATACTTAAAGCCTTAGAGAAGGTTTATTATTTAATCGAAGAGAAAACGAAAAGTCCAATTGAAACTCTATTAGACCATATTCAAATTCAAGTACCTGTTAAATCTGGGATAAAACTTTATAAGTGGGAAAATTGTTGCAAACATTGTTATCTCCGTGGTCATACAATTTTCAAGTGTTATAAATATCATCCTTACAGCCAGAAATTAGAAGGTAAGACACGAAAGAATTGATGCGAGTGATACCAAATAAAATTCAACTTGATTTCCATAAAATTACCATTTTTATTCTGAATAATAAACTTGAGCACAAAAGAGAAATTTCTTCAACTAACAATTTTCTTACTACGCTGGTTAAAACAGTCAGTAAAACAGAATTGTTGGTAATGTCGGAAACAAAAGGGAACAAGTTTAAAAATTACCAAAGTATACATAAAACATCTCGCCCACTAAATTAACGACGGTTAATTCTAATCGCTGTTCGTCGTTAGTAGTTTTCATAATTTCGCGATAGAACGTTTTAATTGTCCATTTTGAATCTTCACAGTAACCACATTTTTTACTCTGTCATTTTCTGGACGAGTTTCGGTTATTCTGTCAAATTTCCACTTCGTTGGTGAAATGTTTTCATCTTGAGTAGTTACCATATCGTTGATCTCAATCCCTTTCTCAATCTTTCGCCATTTGGTTTTAGATTGCATAGAATTGACATTCTCGAGACCATCGATTCCAGAAATTTTGAACTATTGATTGACATAACTGTCATCTATTTAATCGATTTATTTTAACATCGATTAAGTTCGCATCTGGCATGCTTTTGATTGATTCTCCAATTAAAAAGTGCCCTAAAGTTAGGGCCTCAAGGTCATTAGGATTTGATGAAAGTTTACAAATTGGCTTTGAGTTTAGGCAGCCTTCTATTTGTGTCAATAGAGTGCTGAATTCTTCGAAGGTGAGTAACGTAGAACTCATCAAACGTTTTAAATGATGTTTGCAGGTCTTGATTCCTGCTTCCCATAATCCACCCACGTGGAGGGATCCTGGAGGATCAATACGTCGTTGAGGAAATCATTTTTCTTTCGTAAAAATTTGTAAATTTTCCTTAGCTCTCGATCAGCACCTGTGAAGTTCGTTGCATTATCACTAAACAACTTTTGAGGAGGATCCCTTCTAGCTGTGAATTTTCGTAATGTTGCTATGAATACTTCTGATGTCAACGCAAAAACTGCTTCTAGGTGGATTGCCCTAGTAGCGAAGCAAATATAACGTGCGATGTAAGATTTTTCTGTCTTTCTACCACGACCCGTGCTGACCAAAGTGATAATTAGTCCACTGTAGTCAACTCCGGTAACAAAAAATCGACGACTTGGTTGCACTCGTTCCCGTAGTAGCTGCCCCATAAGTTGATTCATTCTAGGTGGTTTGTTGCGAAAGCAACGTATACATTTGTGTACTACTTGTCGAGCTGAATTCTTTCCATTCGATGGTCAGAAACGTAGACGAACTGCTGACAGCAAAGCTTGTGGCCAAGCGTGCTCTTGTTCAAATATCAATAATGTTAATTTACTCTTTGCTGAAAGAAGAATCGGGTGTTTTCTAGAAAAAGACCAATCTGTTATTGATAATCTGCCGCCCACTCTGAGAAGGCCGGTTTCATCTAAAAATGATAACAATGTTGAAAGTTTGCTGTTTAACTTCAATTATTTCTTGCATTTTAGATGCTCGATATCGTCATAAAAATAAATTTGTTGTGTACTTTTTACTGATAATTCCAAAGATCTTTGTAATGTCGCAGTTGTTAATACAGAAGTATTTCTTTCTGAGATTTCCATCTTGCACTTATTAATAAACCTAAGGCAGTAAGCTAAAGTTCTTTGCATTTTCGTTAGTGAAGAGTTATCTTCTATGATTTTCAAGAGAGTATCTTTAGGAGGCTTTGAAATAACATGTGCTTTGATAGATCCTCTTTCTTCCTTGTGAATTTCAGTTAGAATATCTGTGCTATCCTCGAATTCAATCCTTAATATTATCTATGAAAGTTCCCTTTTTCACATAATGAGGTCCGTTCCACCACAATTTGTTGTCTTGTAAATTATAAATTGAAGCACCTCAAATACTAGATCTGCTTGATTTTCTTCTCCCTTAACGTGATGCCAATTTTGTGCTGGAAATAGCTTTTGGATCTCCAGAACTCAATTTAACACGAAAAGCTTCCATCTTGCTGCGTCTTCTCGTATCCATGCCAAAGCAATCATGGAATCTGTCCAGGCATATATATTCCATTCGAAGTAGTGAAATTTCTTTGATTGGTGCAACCATAGATTTTGAACTCAGTAATGCAGGCAATGAATGTCCAAGGTTGTCAAAACTTTGAATAAGTTTGATGTTACCTAAGTCTGCTAAGTAGTCCGACCATCTTGAATTTAAGTTGTCAGAAACTGAGTCATCCCAATTTAAATCTAATTTCCAAGTTTCCTGCATTATCATTGCAATAATGAATCATTTGCAATAATGAATACTGGGTTTCGTGGTTTCGTGGGTATCAATTTCGAATTGGACCTTAGTCTCTCGTTAACTCTCTCATTAAGTAGAATCGATTCCAACACGTCTCTTCAATTTGAACTAAATTTATGTAGTTCAAATCCTCCCAAGTTCATTAATCCTACGAGCTGGCGAATCAACTCCTTTGCTTCTACTTCAGTGTTGGCACCGTTAAAAAAATCATCTACGTAAGAGTCACAGAATTCAACTGATGCTGCCTTTGGAATTTTCTCGCGATCTATCGTAGCAAGTTGACGAAGGGTTTTGATCGCTAAATAAGGCGTGCAGGCCTAGCCGTACGTTACAGTATTTAATTCGAATTCTTGGACAGGTTCATTTTTGAAAACTTAAACAGGATTCTTTGAAGCTTGCGATCTTCTGGATGAACCAATACTTGTCTATGCATTTGAATGATATCTGTTGTTACTGCAATTTTGTGTAATCTAAATATCAATATAATGTCAATCAAATTCTCTTGCAATGTAGGTTCAATGAAGTGACTATCATTCAAAGAAAGCCTGGAACTTATTTTTAACGATCCATTAAAGACTGCAGGTAATTTAATTGTGCTACTTGTTTCTCTTAGTACACCATAAAGTGGTAGATAAACCATTGTGTCTTTGGATCTACATTGCCAGACTCTACAGGCGACATATATCCCAAATCTAAGTATTCTTGCATAAAATCGCAATAGTTTTCTTTCAAAGCTACATTTTTCTCAAATAAATTTTCTAAGTATTACAAATGCTTTAACGTAATATCTCTAGATTGACCCAAAACTGATTTATCCTGTCGTAGTGGTAGATGTATCACAAAAAGACCTGTCGAGTCTCGAGTTGTTGTTTCAGAGTAATAATTTTCGCATTCCTGTTCTAAAATAGACAGTGAATCGTTTTTAGTGCATTTGTAATCTTCAATTTCCCAGAACCTTTGTAATTCGCTTTTAGATTCATCTTTGTGTTCTAATAAAGTAAATAATACGTTGTTTCCAACATGACCCGCTGCAGAGACAGTCGATCCACTTCCATTAATCGCACTTGAATCAATCCAACCAAAACAGGTGTTGTTTAAGACAGGTAAATACTCACCTAACTTAATTTTTCCGGTTTCAAGTAAATCTAGAGAATATTCAGCACAAATAATCATATCTATTTGACTTCCTTTATCAACATGAGGATCTGCTAGCTTAATCGTCTATGGAATATGCCAGTCGGTTACATCAATAAATACCGAAGGCAAATCGTTTGTTACCTTTGGAATTGCAATACAGTAAATATTTGTTCTAAAGTCCGATTGCTGTGACGCTATTACGATGCTGCAAGCTTGATTACCATGATTTGATGAACCATTTATATCCGAAATAGGATTATCGACTGCTTCTCTTTTCAAAATACATAACTTGTTACAGGCTGCGTAGGATACAAAAGTCGCTTCACTGGCTGAATCTAAAAGTACTCGAATTGCATGATAAGAACCATTAACATGTCTTGCATAAACTGTTGCTGTTGCCATTAAATTATATTTCGATTTATTTTTTCACCTTGTGAATAACAAACAGTTAGGTTTGACTTCGTAAATTCTTGTGAAGACTGTACAGCTGTTTCTTTGAGTTCACGAGTCTCTGATGTTTCGCGATCTTTTGTTATGTAATACAATCAATTCTTCTAAAAAGTCAGCTGATTTCTTTTGAATCTTGGGTATCTCGAATAAACACTGAGTGTGTTTCTTTTTAATCAGCTTTTGATCGTCATATCGTCCTTGCAATAACTTTCACGTTATTTTATAATTTTTATCTGACACTTGAATTGTCTCAATCACTTGAGCTGCATTGTCATTTATCAAAGTCATTAGGTACTGCAATGTTTTAATATTTGATAATTCCTTATTATCATGAATGAGTGATTTAAACCTATCATGAAAGTTTTTCGATTGTTCAATCTTACCATCGAACTCTGGCAATTTGATACAAGGCGTTCATACTGAACGTCAGATTCTCGATTTTGAGGACTTTCAATATTCATACGCAAAAGTAATGCAACTTGCCGTTCTAATATACGAGTCAATGTTTAATTATTGCAATTTAGATTTGCATTTGCATTTACATTAGCATAGGGTAACTCAAGACTTTCATTTGCTGCAAATTAAAAAAAAAATCTTCTTAATTGTACCTTTACCACGACATATGATTCCTCGAATTCCATATCCATATTGTTATCTGCTGTGAGATTCTCGTTCTCATCAGATATTTAGAATATGGCTGCTTGAATATACCGAAATTCCTTGTAAACTGCTATCAATTTTTCAAGACACAGGACGAATTCTTCTTTGCAAATTTGAAAAATTTCATCCTCAACATTCTTTACAAATGTTTCTAATCTTGCCAATTTGTTTCCAATCTTGCCTCTGTCTCTGCTTAGCTGCTTTAGAGACATTTTGTGCAAAGTTTCGAAATAATTTAATACCCTAACTTCAAATTGACCATATGCTGCTACTCTGTAATCTCGATATATCTAGACACAAACCATTTTTTCGATCTACCTATACATTGCTGATTCGTTTCGAAGGACCAAACAAAGATGCGAGTTATACCAAATAATATTCAACTTGATTTCTATAAAATTACAACTTTTATTCTGAATAATAAACTCGAGTACAAAAGGGGCATTTCTTCAACTAACAACATTCCTACCACGCTAGTAAAAAAAAGTCGGTAAAACAGAATCACTGGTAAAGTCGGAAAAAAAGGAAACAAATTTAAAAATTACCAAAGTACACACAAAACAAGAATTAACCGCACAAACTTTTTATTAACGATTCCTGATACTTGAATTTTCAAAATATTTTCATACTCCAAAATACATTCGATTATGTTTGTTATTGCCAGTAAACAATATTTGGCATATTTTATTTAAACTTTAGAACTCAATTACAATAAACTAGAAATCAAGTAGTCATACTTTAAGAGACAACCGATCATCTCATATCTTGCTCGACTCACATGTAGCCGACCTTGACAAGATCTCTGGCGATAAGCAAATAAATATGTAAACGACTCAACGCGCGGATCGAGATTATATATTTATATTATTTATTTATTTAATGTCTCAAGCCGCGAGGCTTCAGAAGGAAGAGGAAGAGAAGGCGAAAAGAAGTAAAGTATCCGACAATTCCCAAACCAACGCTGGTGTGAGCGCGGATCGTCCACTTGATGAAAATCGTGATGATGACCCTGAACAAATCATGAGAACCGGGATCGATCATAACGTCACATCAGAGATGGTTACAAATATGGTGGAATGTATCATCCAGAAACAAAGCATACTTCACGTCCATTATTTTGACGGCAAAAATATGCGCGTCCACGAAATTATCCAGGATATTTACAACGGAGCAGCATACGTCCCCACAGGGTGCCAGAGGAAATAGGTAAAGGCAGTTCTAGGCCGAATACAGGGGGCAGCCCGCAATAGCATTCAAAAATCGAAATAAATACCTTAAAGGAATTAATTTCACAATTAAAGAAACGGTTTTTGTCCCAGAAATCTTACTCTTGGTATTTACAGGAAGTAGCCTCCTTAGAGTGAGAAAAGGGTCAGGGGTAAATGAATTCTATGATAGACTCCTACTCCTTTACTCAGGGGCTAAAGCAGCTTTAGAAGAGAAATACGGACAACAAGCAAGAAATATGACTTCAACTTTGAAGGATTGTGCTTTAGAAACTTTCATTAGAGGTTTACAAGACGAAATGTCTACTAGTGTCGATGTTCGATATCCCTAAAACTTATGTGCAGGACGCATTAAGAACACCCTTGCATGTGGAAATACGACAAAGGGAACAACAACTCAACGGAACCAACGCATACCGAGTTTCGAGACAGGATATCAAAAATAATAAACCGCCTCTACGCAATAGGACTCCAAGCTCTAAGCCCTTATTGTCTCGTCAACCAAAATTTCAATCCTCAACCTAATATTCAACAACCCCTATCAAGCATTCTAAAAAATGTGAATTCCTATTTCCCTCCTACCCTTAGATTACCCAAGTCCTAACTCTTACCCATATTACCCTCAATTCTCATTCTCACATGCTCAAATGAATTTTCCATATCATCTTAAAAATATTGGTAACGCTACTCCACTACGTTCCTCATCCCCTGGACGTTTGAAACAAAACGAAGGTTTAAACTACAACAGCGCTCGACCCAACGACGAGGGACATAACACAGGAGCGTCGAGTAAGTGTGAAATTCCTAGAATCTCCCGAAGCATATACCAAAGAACAGGAGAAAGTCGGAAATCCTCAGTAATAGAAATATCAGCTACCGAACTCAGATATGGACGTGCTCGTTTTTTAATTGACACAGGAGCAGACGTAAATTTAATAAAATTAATAATTTTATAAAATTAAATAAATTAAAAATCGAATAACTTGTGGGTCCCCAGTACGTACCAGAGTACGTATCAGTACTCTAGGATCAACAACCTTGTTAATCCGAAAGGTACCAATAAAATTTCATGTAGTTCATTTTGATTTTCCAATTTCTAGCGATGGAATATTGGGAAGAGACTGTCGTAGACAAGAAAGAACCGAAGTATGTTTTTGAAGTTATAACTTCTTATAGCACGGCGTGAACTCGCAAAACTAACACGATTTGAGGGGAAATACGGGTAACGCTTCACGGGTAACTCTTCCTCTGATCTATCCGTTTTTCGCTTCTCCCACTGACTGACACTTTTAATCCCTCTTCCTGTCTATCTCTCCTTCGCTTCTTCCACTTCCCTCCCTCTCTCTCTCTCATACAATATGATGCAATATCATACAGTGTTAATCCATATAATATGATGGAATATGATACAGTATCATACAATATGATGTAATACGACACAATATGATACAGTATGGCACAGTATAATACAGTATAATAGGATATTATACAATATCACAATATATGATACAATGTGATACAATATGATACAATATCATATGCTATGATGCAATATGATACAAAATAATACAATATGATGCAATACCATACAATGTAATACAATATCATACACAATGATAGAATATGATACAGTATCATACAATATAATGCAATACGATGCAATATGATACAATATGGCAAAATATGCTACAGTATAATACACTATCACACTATATGACACAATATGATACGATATAATGAAATATAATGCAATATGATGTAATATAATACAGTATGATACAATATCATATGCCATGATAATTTACATCATATGAAGTTATCACTTCTGCCTGGCGTCCCACAACGCCTGTTATCCTATGCGTGCTCATATAAGCATAATTTCAATTGGTCTCTTACAAAGGATATTAATGAACTCCGAAATTCATGAACCTAAAAAACCTAAAATATTTAGAATCCTCGCACGCATGCGAGAAATTATTCTTATTGACATTTTATACCCAGAAATAGAAGAAAGGTACCTTCCCTTAATCGAAAGTACTCAAGGTTTCTATATAGGCAAAGCTGCAGTCACCTATGGGAACGGAGTTGTACTTACTTTAACAATAAATACCACCGAAAATGATGTAGATTTAGAAGTAACCCCACAATAATTAATACATTTCGAACATTATAACATCGCTGGGTATGAATATCTCGAATTTTTGGAGTCTACTGAAGATGTAGTTCCCCCAACAGACCAGGCAAAAGCCATGATGGATAGCCTCCGTTTGGAACATTAAAATTCAGAAGAAATTGAACACGAACGAAAACTCGTTTCAGAATTTAAGGACGATTTTTCTATTTCCGGTGATAGGCTTTCATCAACTCCTTTAGTCAGACATAAAATCCCTTGTAACGTGAAGTTACAGTAGAGCCCTTGCTCCTTCCGGCACTGACCTAGTTCGAAAGGGGTGAGGCCCGAATTTTGGCGATCGGGGTCGCTGAATCCCGAAACTAGGCTAGCAGGTCATCGACTACCGATCGCCAGTTCTCATTCGTGATGCGAACACTTCAGTCTAAACCTCACCCGATCCCGATTAATTAACCGTACTAGTGCCTGTCTACTTGGTGGGTACCCTACTTGGTGGGTACCTGTCACCACTACGTAGCGCGTCCTCAGGTTGCGGATAGAGGAAAGGCCCCTGAGGTTAAAC
>JBAGKK010412271.1:0-10343 GCA_037177015.1 Euceroptres primus
TATATATATATTTATATGACGTACCGCACGCACTTTAATGTACACAGTATGTGCACGTGCGAGTGGGCGTAGTTGTCGAACCTAATCATCTTATACGTGAAGGATCTGGTCAAAATGATCGTATAAATCCTAGTCTCCATCTCCAATTTTGATAATAGGTATACAATAGAGTGCCGCACGAAATTCCGATTTTTCGATTTTCCAAAACCTTGTAGCGGAAATTTCTTTTTCATGGAGCGAACGTTATTCTGTATTTTTTCGGTTTTTAAAAAAATTGTTTAGAGGTAGTTAAAGTTGTTTCTTTGTCGGAAACGTGACCTCAAAAGGGTAATAATTTTTATATTCTACGGTTTTAAATTTTTTATCAAAACTAAAGGTAATATTTCTTCAAAGAAGTGTGAAAATACTCTAAAATTTTTGTCAAAATGAACAAAAATTTTTAAATAACTGCTTAACACCCTTAAAGCATCGATATTGAGATAAATTTAAATTTTGAGGGTCAAAATCGACCCTACAAATTTTTTTAAAAATATAATACTCACAGAGAATATTTATAACGTAATTGACAAAAAATTCCTGTACCATAATTAAGAATTTAACTTAATCAACTAAGCTAATTAAGAGTTTTTAAATGAAAAATTTCCTTAGCATTAATAAAATCACCTTAGTCTTAAAAATAGTGAAGGTTTTATTTGAGAAAAATACTTTTTATTTGGGAAAACTCAATATAAATATATACACTAGAAACCGTTTCAATGATCGTGTAGTTCGTTAATTTTAACAACACGTCTTTTCTTCTCTCGGCAACTTTTCATAGGTATTTGTATCTCTATAGACTTTTTATTATGGGTATGTGATACATAATGGCGTCACGAATTACCGACCGATTTTTTATTTACATTCAGCGGGTTTATTAAGAGAAAAATGCAAACATAATGCTGCAATTTTGAAAAATAATAAAGAATATATCAAGGAATCGATGTCTGGTGTGTTTCAGTTTTTGTTTTCAAAAAAAATTATTTTTGAAATTTTTTTTTAGAATAAAAACTGAAACGCACCAGACATCAATGCATAAAATATACTCTTTATTATTTTACAAAATTGCAGCACTATGTTTGCATTTCTCTCTTAATAAACTCGCTGAATGTAAATAAACGGGACATCATTATTTATCAAACACCCTGAATTAAAAATTATTTTCTCAATTAAAACCCATTCTATTTTTAAAATTTGGGCAATTTTAGTAATGTTTAAGAAATTAGTAATTTAAAAACTTTTTAATTACTAAGTTGAGTTCAATTATTGATTACGGTGCATTAACTTTTTTGTCAATACGTTATAAATACTTCCTGTCTCATATTTTAAAAAAACTTTTAAGGTCGATTTTGACACTCAAAACTTAAATTTATCTCGAAATCAATGCTTTAAGGATGTTAAACACTCATTTCGAAATTTTTTATCATTACGACAAAAATTCAGGACTATTTGCACACATCTGTAAAGAAATATTACCTTTAGTTTTTTAAAAAATTTAAAACTGTAGAAAATAAAAATTATTACATCCTAAAGGTCACATTTCCGACCAAAAAACAACTTTAACGACCTTTAAACAATTTTTTAAACATCTGAAACAAATGCAGAATAACTTTCCCTCCATGAGAGAGAAATTTCTGCTTCAAGGTTTTGGAAAATCGAAAAATCGGGATTTTATGCGACACCTTAACATACGGAAATAAATGAATAAAATACATAATATAGTAAAATACTGAACTTATTTTGATTCTGATTTAAATTTTCAAACATTTGTGTCATAAATAACACTAGTTTACAGCCCTTTTGCCCACCATATCTCACTATGATTTTCCCATGTATTTTGGCCCCCTAAACACGAAAATCACACTCAAAAATTTTTTATGAAAGCGTTTTCGAGACATCAATGTTCAAAAATTTTTTTTTCAATTTTCAGGGTTGTTCATGCGTTTTTGAGTATATCTCGAGTTCTAATTGACCGATTTCCCTAAACGAACACACAACTTGAAGGCAACTGAATTCTCTACAACTTTCTATTGTAAAGTTTTTAGATGGGCTCAGTAGTTCAGAAGCTTTCGATTTTAATAACTTGGAAAAGTTGGATTTTTTGGCAAAAATCGAGGTCGAAAATTCACATATCGTGCTGGGAAGAATAGAAATCGCATATTTCCAATCGAATATTTTCAACTTATTAAAATCGTTAGCATCTGAACAACTGGGCCGATCTGAAAACTTCAGAATAGAAAGTTGTTCAGGATTCAGTTGCCTTGAATTTGAGTTCTCGTTTAGGGAAATCGGTCAATTAGAACTCGAGATATACTCAAAAACGCCAGAACAACTTTGAAAATGGAAAAAAAAATTTCGAACATTGATATCTTGAAAACGGTTCCATAAAAAAATTTTTGTTTGTGATTTTCATGTTTAGTGAACCAAAGTATATTTAGAAAATCATATTAAGATGTGGTGGGCAGAACAAATTTTTAATTTTGTAAACTAGTGTGATAAATAGGTCCGAAAAAATCGATAAATAAGAGAATATTACATAATTCATATTATAATAATACTTCTGTAGTACTATTTTCGGACAAAATGTTTTAATTATCAAAAGTAAAAAGTACATTCACTTGAAGATTCTGACTTTCAGATACGACCAAGGATTGAAATAATGATGGGTCGAAATTAATATTAATATTTAATTGTACAAAATACACTGATAACAACGGTTAAATAGTTCAATTTTAGGAGAAATAGGGGGATATATTTTCGAAAAAGGGGGTTTTTTAAAAAAGGAGAAATTTTGTTTATTAAAAATATCAGGGGAGTGAATAAATATTAATAAATAGAATGTTTATAGAAGCAGGAAAAAACCAAAATTAATTTCAATGCATTTTGGAAGAGGCATCAATACATTTCTCAGAAAAAATAAGTTTGAGTCAAAATTATTTGTCTAATAATAATCATTTGGTATTTTGTATTTTTTCTTTAATCTTACTAAACATTCGCAATTTTTATCCAATCTTAAAGAACAATAGCTCGTTTTGTCCATTAGAACATTCTCTACAATGTTCATTGAATTTTATTAAACATAATTTGTTCATTATTCATTCAATAAATAAATTTTGTACAATCTATAGTTTCTGAATAAATTATTTTTAATAACATTCAATGAACAGAATAATTGTAGAGAATATTCCAGTGAACAAAATAAGCTATTGTTAATTCAAATTGGATAAAAATTACAAATGTTTAGTAAGATTAAAAGGAAAAAAAATGTCAAATAAGATTATTAATCAAATAATTTTGACCCAAACAAATTTTTCCTAAGAAATGCTTCTTCCGAAATTCATGGAAATTAATTTTGGTTCCTTTTTCTCTACTTCTATAAACAGTTCTTTAGATTGAGATTATGTCAAGGGGTCTAGCATCCGTAACTGTTATGATATTTTTTTCCTAACTAGAAAAAGAAACAAATATTTTTCAGTAAAAGATTTAAAAATTTCACGGTTGCAGCACAAAAATAAATTTATTGTTTAACTTTAAGAAAAGTAGTTGAAACGTATTTTAAATCTGAATAAATATGAATAGAACATGTCAAACAAAGTAAATTAAAAGTTTTTTAAATAGTGATAAAAAATTTCTAAAAATTCAAAACTTTATTTTCAAATGATAAAAAAATTAATTAATGACAGTTGACAGCAATCGAATGTAATAAATTTCTATTTATGATAATTCTTGAAAAAAAACATTTTAAAAACTTCGAAAAAAGGGGTAAATACCTTAATTTAAAAGATTTAAGGGGATTTTAAGAAAAATAGCGGGAAAGGGGAAATAGGGTATAAAAGGGGACTAAGGGACTGACGGTGATCCCTGAAAATATGAAAATTGAAAATCCTGGTTGCATAAATGTTGAGTTTTATCGAATCGAGGGCTTATCAGGTTTCTATGTTTGATCTCATATTTTATGCTAATTTGCATGTTTGTACGAGGAACAATCATTAGTTTCACCCGCTGTGAAGGTGTGCTTACACTGTCTTTGTCAGATTAGCACTCATGTACCTTTGACCGTGTTACGCGTTATGCTAATGACGAATACCGTTCTAATGCGACGGTTATACGAGATTCACCTCATTACCTCATCCATTTCGCCGAGGATTAAGCACCCTCGTTATTTCTCCTTGAAACGTCAGCACATGCATAATACACCCCTTTGATTGCATCATCACATTTATGAAATTGCTTTCATTAACCAAAATCAATCTTCCATCTGTTTTGCAGTGATAAAAATATTATCATAAATGAAATCTGATATATGATATATAATCTGAAATCTGATTTATGATACATTTTATAATTCAAACAGAACTATTCTGAAAAACTGAAAAATGTGATCCTTGACTTTTTATTTTATAGTTTTAAAACACGTTTTTGGCATACCTTTAATTATGACTTGTGAAAAAGAGATAAATTATCATCATTACAAAAAATGAAAATAAGCAAAACAATTTGAATGCAGAACTTTCTTTACTTTAATTTATTCTTCCCTCTACATTTACTTATCTAAATCTGAGCATAAGCTAGTAATTCAATAGAGAGCAGATTTGATTGAAACTTTCTTTCAAGACAATGTTAATTTTAATTCGGAGTATTTAGAATTTTTATCGACTTGATTGCAACAAATGAATTCTGAATTCGTATTCACTCGCTAATTCACAATCTCTCAAGGGTCGTGAGACTCGATCTCAAGTAAAACTCGAGAATCGATGGTAATTCGATGAAAGGAATGATTCGAAGCGTGGCGCGCAAAACCGCTCACTTCCGATGCCATTGTACTTCAGTCGATCGATTTCGCAAGATTACTCCTTTTTCTTATTTTTCTTTTCAGGCGATAATATAATCGTTTTGTGCATAGTACCGGAATCTACTTGATAAGCCGCCGATCTTTCTTCTCTTCAACGTCCTCACGGACACTGTCCACCTATCATTCAAAATGGCTACCGGAAGGCATTACTTCAATAATAGCTGCAACCTTCTCGAGCAGATTCGAAATTTAATTCAATATTCCGCTATCACTATGCGAAAATCCCGCTATCAATTGAGAAAAATATTCTACCATTTGCATAAACATTTATGCAAATTTCACCTTATTAGACTTGTTTCTACTCACTGAAATAGATTCCATTTTTAGATACAGATCAATTTCTATATTTCAGAATTTTGTTCAAAAATATTTTACTCAAATAATTAATAGTGTAGATTTTACCATCAGTTTATATGATCTAGAGAATTTTAAATTATTTCTACTTGTTCGTGTAACTCTTTATGTTTGAATAATTTGTCGTTTTCTGTATAATAATAATGATAATATTCTCTAAGAGCTTTAAGACGGTAAATAAGATGTATTTTTGAAGTCTTTTAAAAACTGAACCACTTCGAGAAGTAAAAATTGATCAAATTGTTTAATTTTGTTGTCACTTTTATACTGGGCGGGATAATTATAAAAAATCAACAGTAGATAACAAGCCTCACAGTTTCTGTTTTTTCTAAAATAGTGGAATAGAAAACTTTTTTACCGAAAATAGAAGAGTTCGTTCGCAAAAATACAGGACTTTTAGAGGAAGAATTTTTTGATAACATTAGGATAAGTGTACATGTCTACAGCCTGTAATTCATAACGGATTTCGAAATTTTTTTTTGGAAATGATCATCCTTAAATTTCTAAGGCAACAGTCAAAGCCAATATTTTAATTTATTCATGTATGCAATAATATATAAACAAATAAATTGACAAAATTGGTAATTTCAACAATATGATTTTTTACCTCTGAACAAATTACTTAAATAAACTTTCTGTTGATCAGTATTAATAAAGATGGCTTTAGAGAACATCAAAATTTTATGCAAAATTTTATTTCTTCCAAACAATTTATCTCAAAGAATACTCCAATGTATCAGTTTGTTGTAGAAAAATTTATCATTTTGTTTTAGAAAACATTATTTATCAGTTTGTTGTAGAAAAAAATGATTTATCAGTTTGTTGTAGAAAAAAATTATTTATCAGCTTGTTGTAGAAAAAAATTATTTTCTACTAAAATCGTCATGATTTATTATTCGAATGGTAATCAGTAACGACAAATAATCATAAATTGAAAATTTATAAATTTATTTATAAATTTATAAAAATTTATAAATTTATGAAGTTATAAACAATTTTCTAATCTATTAAGATATATGGGCAGAAGAATAGACGTAGCAGAGAAGTTATTATTGAGATCAGAGTACTTTATCACAAAATAATTTTTTATCAGAAAAAATCTGATTTTTAAATTGTTTAAGCAATTTTTTTACATATTTAAGTTACGGAAAAATTGATTGTGCCATTCTTTTCTACGGAAAAAACTACATAAAGTCCATATGCTGGACAATTTTTTTCTGCACCCAATTTGTTATGCAGAATAAATAAACGCTGAAGCAGGTGTAGAACTATGTAATTGTTTATTTATATTACAGAAAAAATTGTATGTAATAAATAAAAATAAATAAAAATAAATAAAAATAAATAAAAAATTGTTAAATTCATGGACTTTATGTAATTTTTTCCGTAGAATCGAATGCACTGTTAGAAATGTTCGTAAATTGCCGGAACTTTTAGGATATGAAAGTAATAGAAATTTTTTTAAAATTTAAGATGCTTTTCAGAAAATGTATCTGAAAATCACCAAATTGTAACTGAAATTTACCAAACTTTAACTGAAATTTGAGAAACGGTAACTGCATAAAGCTTCAGTCTCATATCTCTGAAAATTGCCTTGGAAATTTTTAACAATGTGGCGTAATCAGTTTCTCCGTAAGTCACATATTTAAACAAATTGTTTACACAAAGTTTCTTTAAGCAATGTGTAAAAATCAGATTTTTTTCATGAAAAATTATCATCTTTGGATCAAATGCTATCATCTCAATATTAACTTCCCTGCTATGTCAATTTATCTGCTCATGAGTTTTAATAGATTAACGAATTGTTTCAAACTTTATAAATTGTTTAATAATTTCCAATTTATGGCCATTTTTCGTTATTGATTACCATTCTAATAATAAATCATAACGATTTTAGTACAAAATAATTTTTTTCTGTAACAAACTGATATGTGCATTGGAGTATTTGTTCAAATACATTTTTTATAACAATTAAATAAAATTTTGTATAAAATTTTTATAGCAATTAAATAAAATTTTGTGTAAAATGTTTACAATAATTAAATAATATTTTGTATAAAATGTCTTTAGCAATGAAATAAAATTTTGTATAAAATTTGTATAACAATTAAATAAAATTTTGTATAAAATGTTTATAACAATTAAATACAATTTTGTATACAATGTTTATAACAATTAAATAAAATTTTGTTAAAAATATTTATGTTCTTTAAGTCCATCTTCATTCATTTTGATCAACAGAAAGCTTATTTAAGTAATTTGTTCGGAGATAAAAAATCATATTGTTGAAATAACCAATTTTGTCAATTTATTTATTGATATGTTATTGTACACAGTTTTCTTAGAAGTATGAACATTTTTTAAAAAAACTTCTAAATCGGTTAAGAATTACAGGCTGTAGACTATTGTGAACAGTAAAATCCTCATTCGGCCACTGTGCGTCTGCGGTCCTTGTCAGATAATAATAATTAATTGAAACCCATTAGACTTATTTTTTATTAAATTATTTATTGAATTAAAAATCTTATTAAATTATTATTAAATCAATTATTTTATGACTTTTATTAGCTTTAATTATTATCTATTTTGATTTTTGCAGATATACAAAAAAATAAAATGGTTGTTCTGCATCTATAAATCTAAAGTATTAAATCATCGATCTTAGAGGTGCGTTAATGTGTCCACATAACACTAGTCATCACAGTAATAGGTGCTAACAAGAACAGATATAGAATTCTCTTGTGTTTGGTAGATGTAAGGAGTCTGACTCGTAGGAAGTCGAGCAAGAAGGTAGGTGGCGGGTGTCAGGATCCATTCCCGAGCCGCGACGGGATTAATATTTCTATTGGGCATTGTTTCTTGTCACATAAATCTCGATGGGCCCGCGGGCCCAAGCTCGAGAGTCAGAGGCGTGTTCCCCAGCGTGTACGCAATGTTTCCCCATATACAGGGTGTTACGTACAATTTTTCAATCTTTAATCAAAGCTGTAACATTTGCGATGCTGTAAATAAAAAATTAAATTCTAAATTAAAATCCTAAAAATATCTTTTTTCATTCAACTGAAGGTATGAGGAATGAAGTAAAAAAAAAACTATACGTACAAAAATGAGAAGAAAGTAGGACACTTTTATTTTATTTATAGGCTAGGAAACTAGTTACCAATATAGACAGGTTTATTTTGAAATTTAGCACAAGCGAAAAAATTTTTTTTTATTGCGAAAATGAAAGAGTCTTATGCAACATAAGAAGATGCCTTCTACCCAGAGATATTTTGGAATCAGATCCTTTTTTTGGACTCTGACTCAATATGGACTCTGTTATTATAAGATGACTGAGTATTTATATTTGCACAATATATTTGCATAAATTACTAGGTTTTCTGTGGGACTGTTTTCCTCTATGTAATTACAAAGAACATCTGTTCACTAATCTTCACTGCAAAAACTTTTTTTCCACTTTAAAGACTTTTTTAAGTAAATAAAAAGGGAATTAAAATTAGATTTGCTGTTAAATCCCTATAAAAGGCAGAAGTACCTACCACTTTTTTCACAAAGCTTTGGAGGTAAATGCAATTAATTCTTGTATCAAATGAGATTATTTTTCAAATACGTTTTTTTGCTTTAGAGTATTTAAAATTATTTTTTGCTTTAGAGTACTTAAAATTATTTTTTGCTCTAGAGTATTTAAAATTATTTTTTTGCTTCGGAGCATTTAAAATTACTTTTTTGCTTTAGAGTATTTAAAATTATTTTTTTCATGTTTAACCCTTAATCACTTAAGACCGTCCACAGACGGTCATCACTTTTTTTCGATTTTCTCGAATTTCCATGTAATAAACTTAAAATTCTGCAACATAAATATGTGGACTGGATCAAAGTGAAGTATTCCGCGTCTCGTAAGGTGGTTATAAGTAATCGTATACTCAATAGAAGCCGAGAAAACTCAAAAAACTAAAAAAAACTTTTATTGCAGAAAACAGTTAAAAATTGACCATATATTATTCCTGAATTTTTTCTGAATTTTCAGACAACGGATTTTAGGCTTGGCCGTTAAAGGGTTAAGGATATATTTTCATATTTTTTTGGGACACCCTGTATGTGAATCGCCCGCTCTGCTCACAAGCAAAAAGAAACATCCATACGCGTGGCACACTTCCACGATTCTTGTATTGTTCCTCTTGGTTTTTATTTTATTTTATTTTTTTTAGTTCGCATTGTAATGTGAATATCTTCTTTGAGTCGGCATTGCACCTACAAAAAATAACTATAGAATGTAAGTGCAGGAGAGTCAGATTAAATTAGGGTCCTGAACCGACGGATACCTTAAGGACGTTTCGGAACTACATTTCATACTCCAGAGAAAGTGCACAGATTAAAAAAGAATACATAACTTAAAGAGTAAACATGTTTAAAATTTTAGAAAATATAAAATTAATTTTATTATATTAAACTCATTTAATTTCCCTTAAAAAATGAAACCTCGTTACTTGCGACATGCAACTAATTTACCATAGGTTAACGTCCTGATAAATCATTTCCTCAATGAACACTTAAAACCGATTATTAACGGCAAGATGTCGATGATTGATTTTTTCGTCGTGCAGCCAACGTCAAAATTTAATAACGCCATTTGTAACGCCTCAAATGCGAAGGAAAGAAACGTCCCCATTGACCCCAGGTTCACCATTTAATTATTGCTTTTTGGACAGCACTAGGACGAGAAATAACGATCTCGAGGAAAACTCGATAAGTTATTTCGCAATTAGTATCATCCACGCGGAAGTCTTCCTTATTAAACATTAATATTTTCTCTATATAATATTTAATAAATCATACCAATTAAGAACTCGCTTATTTACACAATATATTTGCACAAATTACAAGGATGTTAATTATACTTTAATTCTTACTTCTGGTTTCATTTTCATTTCAATTTCACTTCAATTTCATTTCAATTTCATTGAAAATATTTAATTACACTTTCATTGAAAATATTTCGTTTCAATTTTATTGAAAATATTTCATTTCAATTTTATTGAAAATATTTCATTTCAATTTTATTGAAAATATTTCATTTCAATTTTATTGAAAATATTTCATT
>JBAGKK010412380.1:0-18078 GCA_037177015.1 Euceroptres primus
TATTTTATACCACGAGAGCCGAAAAATCATGTCAAAGTTGAGATTTTGAGGTTAGAGTGGTATAAAGTATTTTTTGTCCATTAATAAAACGAAAATATCAATTTAAGAGATCAAGCATCATTTTTGTAGTGGAGATAAATAATTTACATGTTAGGAAGGTTACCGAGTGGACATTTCATAAACGCAGAAAAATAAATTTCAAAATTATTTTTAAAATATGTAGAATGGAGATGAAAAATTTTTAAAATATGGTAAAAATTTCATTTTTCACACTTTATTTGACTGTGCCTCCAAATTTTCGATTATATTTTAATTTAATTAACATTTTTTTTAAATGGGTTACCGAGTGGACATTATTATAAATCATACGGTACGTAACACAGACCCACACAAAAAAGTGGTCTGAACTTTACATGTAACTAAGCTACCCTTATGGATTTTGAGCCGCTGAATCCGAATCTGGCCTCAGAATTTCCTCTAGACCCCACAATTTTCCCCTAGTCTAGGGAAAAATGGTAAAATCTTGGAAGTTTCAGGCTCCGTTAAAGTAATATTTATCCACGGGCAAGTTAATAAAACAATGTGGTTTCTACGTATTTCGAGTCGCTAAGTTCGAATCCAACATTAGAATTTTTCTGCAGTACCTCAGAATTCCCCTAGCCTAGGGGAAAAAGTGTATAACTCAGCAAAACTTGAGGTTTTACGGAGGTTTTATTTTTGCACAAAAAAGCTGATATCTTTCCGTATTTTGAGTTTCTAAATTCATATCTGACATAAGAATTTTTCTATAGTACCTCAGAATTCCTCTAGCCTAGGGGAAAAAGTGGAAAACTGAGCAAAACTTAAGGTTTCACGAAGGCTTTATTTTTGTACATAAAAGTTGATATCGTTCCCCTAGGCTGGGGGAATTCTGAGGCAATGTAGAATAATTCTGATGCCAGGTTTTAACTCAGCTACTCAAAATACGGAAAGATTCCAGCTTTCCCGTGCAAAAATAAAACCTCCGTGAAACCTCTAGTTTTTCTCACTTTTTTACCTTTTCCCCTAAACTAGAGGAATTTTGAAATACTGTAGAAAAATTCTAATATCAGATATAAACTCAGCAACTCAAAATACGGAAATACATCAGCTTTTCCGTATAAAAATAAAGCCTAAGTGAAACCTTAAGTTTTGCTCAATTTGACACTTTTTCCCCTAGGCTAGGGGAATTATGAGGTACTGTAGAAAATTTTTTATGTCGGATATGAATTCAGCAGCTCAAAACTCGGAAATATTTTTTGTGCAAAAATAAAACCTCTGTGGAATCTCAAGTTTTTCTGAGTTATACGCTTTTTCCTCTAGGCTAGGGGAATTCTGAGGTACTGTAGAAAAATTCTAATGTTGGATTCGAACTTAGTGACTCGAAATACGTAGAAACCACATTGTTTTATTAACTTTCCCGTGGATAAATATTACTTTAACGAGGCCTGAAACTTCCAAGATTTTACCATTTTTCCCTAGACTAGAGAAAAATTGTGGAGTCTAGGGGAAATTCTGAGGCCGGATTCGGATTCAGAGGCTCAAAATACATAAGGGTAGCCTCGTCACATGTAAATTTCAGACCACTTTAATTTTTTTTTTGGCCTTCTTTCAAAAAATTTCTGCAAATTATAATTACAGAAATTTTTTGAAGTTGCGAACAATAAACATGTTTCTGCCTATACGAGCACTTGTGTAGAACTAAAAGTAATTAGTTTTTGATTTTTTTAGATTTTTTAAAGTGATTTTTTTTTATTCTAATCTAAAATATCAGGGTTACCGAGTGGACATGAAACTTCAGGAACAGACTTCTAAACATTTATAAACATCTTCAAATCTAAAATATTTATCCCTATTCATAATTTTTAGATTCTTTAACTCAATACAAATGACTTGTATGAGTATTAATCATTTATAAAATTTTGTTGTTATTATTTCGTAATTTTAGTTTGTGAATCTGTACTTGGGGACAGGTTACCGAGTGGACATTTTGGGTATATTTTAATTTTCCATTTCTAAACAAAAGCACTTAAAATTTTGAAACTTTACCAAAAACTACTTCCATGTAAGTACTTTATCCCAGTGGTATTCAAAAAAATATATTAAATAATGAAAATGTGTAAAACTGTCGGGACTTGAATTTCACAACTTTTTGGCAACGACCCTTAAAGAGATTTTCCCTTCTATTCTATATTCCCATTTCTAGTAGGAAAGGAGTCACTGAATGAAATCAGTGAAAATTTTGACTGATTCAGATTTAGACAGTACAAAAGTTATTTCCTTTTTGTAAATAATTACACGCTTTTATTTATGTTTCTGTTAGATAATCTACTTCAGAAGAGTTGTCTGACCAAAAAGGGCCTTGTTTGTTTGATCAAAATTGGTTTATTCTACTGATTCTTAATTAATTTTATATTTACTATTTTATACATTTTTTCCGTTTTCAAAGTTATTTCAGAACCATTTGTGATCTTTAGAAGCTTCCTTCAGGGAAACTGCCTGACAAAACCCTACTTATACTACTGAAAATCTGATCAAATATTGGCTAAACTACTTATTTTATACAATCTCTTTTTCTGTATCAATTATTACTTTGAAACCTCTTCTAATTGTTATGAATTAAATTTTCACATAAAAATACATATATCATGGATTCCTTCAGTTTATATTTTATAATTTTAAATAATGAATAGCTTAAATAAAATTTAAATAAAAATAAACTTATAAATATTACTTATATTTTTAATTTTAATTTTTATATTTTATATTATTCCTTTTGAATTGTAATAAAAGACGTTGGCCCTTTCTGAATAGTTAAATAAAAAATAAATAAATTTTTTCTTTGTTATTATTCTGAAGGAATTTATTTTCTTTACAAGTTCTATCCGTTTTATAAATGATTTTTCTATTAGATTATCTATTTTAGAAGAGTTGACTAGCCAAAAATAGCGTCTAATGCTGCTTGTCTGATCAAAATTTGGACATTCTATTGATTAGACATTTTAGTTTTTCTGTTTCAATATTGCTTTGGAATAATTTCTGCTTTTATATAGGACTTTATTTAATTACACTGAATTAATTAATTATACTAAAAAAATGGTTTAGCTGTCCCAGCTAGACGTCTAGCTGAATTTCGTCTTCTAAGAAAATATAGCTGTGTTACCTAAATTTCTAGCTGAGTTACCTAAATATCTAGCCATTTTAGCTAAATTTTACCATCTAGAAATTATCTAGGTAAATTAGCTAGATAATTTCTAGATGGAAAAATTTAGCTAAAACAGATATTTAGGCAACACTGCTAGAAGTTTAGGTAACACAGCTATATTTTCTTAGAAGTCGAAATCCAGCTAAACGTCTAGCTGGGACAGCTAAACCATTTTTTTCAGTGTATTACATGACCTGTTGTCTGACTTAAACCGGGTTATGCTACTGATTTTAAATTAATATTATATTCACTTATATTATATACATTTTTTTCGGTTTCAAAGTTATTTCGGAATCTTTTTTTATCCTTAGAAGCTCCCTTTAGGGGAACTGTCTGACAAAAATCCTTTTATACTACTGAGTATCCGACTAAATATTGGTTAACTACTTTTTTATACATTTTCTTTTCCTCTGACATTATTACTTTGAAATCCCTTATAATTGCCATAAACTTTTATTCTTGAAAAATAATTTCTAAAATCCAAGATATTTTATGGTATAATTCTGTTATTGTGATAAAACGCAAATCACAAGAATAGAATACATTTTTTTGTTAAAAAGTCATAAAGGCAACCACCCATAAGTGGAATGAAAGGTAGAATGCAGAATAATCAGGAAGAAGAGTCGTTGACGATGAGATGGAAGGCCTGAGGCACAATCACAAGAGAGCGATCTCTTATTGCGCGCACGATTACTCGTTTATATGAGCAGGTACAAAATGGTGGATCAAAGTGTCAAGCGTGTTCTCACGTGTAGAGAGCGAGATAGCGTCACCCCAACGTGTGATATCATTAAGACAGATTTATATCGCCTACAATCTAGCTGACTTGTGGTTAGGTTGAGGTTAGGCCAGAGGCTAAGGAAAGAATATGTGTGTAACTGTATATGCAACATAAAGCGAAGGTGGAATCAGGATTTGGGTTCATGTGAAAGACCCCTAACTTGCCTGGCTTGCAGAATTTAATTAGCGAGGGCGATAGGCCCGGTTCGACGAAAGGGAATTTGAAACCATTCCAATAATTGGAGAAAATAATCTCTTCTTCTAAAGATCTATAATATTTTTTGTAATGTTTCTTAAAATTTATTATTGTTATTTTTGTATTGCAGATTGAGTAAAAATATTCATATTCACAATCTTTGAAATGAAAGTCATATTTATAAGAAATTGATGAAGTTAGCTCTCCCCAATCCACATTTTTTCTGTAAATTATTTGTTTATATAGGTAGGACATTCTTTGTTTTTTTAATTTAAAAAGCAAAGAGTCCTTAAGTAAGTCTGCCGGTTCTGTGACCTAATTATTTTAAATTCTTATGTTAACTAATTCTATCTCAGTAAGAAGGCTTGCATTAAAAACACAGTAAAAACTAGACTTTCCTTTCAATCCGGTATGCTTTTTTGGACGTTCTAATATGATCTTCGATTGTTCTATATGGTATCTGATCAACTTCATTTTGAAAAATGATACCAGATTCGATTTTGTTTTCATTCACAATCATTCTATTATGATTCAGAAATCTTAATTCTTTTATTCGGGATTCATGGACTAAACTGAAGTCGGATGGTTTTGTTGCCCGATCTGTTTCCATACCGAATTTGGTTCTAAAAGCATTTTTATTTTTTAGTGCGAAGAATTGAAAATTTCCAGTTCCTTTCAATCCCTGATTTTGCAATAATTTTCAAAATATTTTAAAGAAATTCAAAACAAGCCATATCCAATCCCATTCAATGTTTTTCTGGAAAGTGAAACATAACCGCAATTAAATTAGAAATAAATAATAATATATTATATAAATCGTAATAAACACCTTGAGAACATGAAATTTAAAAAATACGATAGAAATTAGCATAAAACTGAACTACATGATTATAAATAATCTTTTCAGTCTAGAGTTTTCCCTGAAGAAATATAAAAATCGTGAACAAAATACTTTAAACCACTTTTTCAAAATAACTATTTGAAAGCTCACTCCGAAAGTCTAAAAATGGTCAGTATTATAGTGCCTTTCGAAGCATTTTACTCAATAATTTACCGAAAAACAGTAAATAAACACAACAAAAAATACTGAATTGAACGGTATTAAAAACCTGACATGTTATTTCTTTTTACGGAATTCAAAAGTATTTAAATATTTGTTATCCCTTTATGGGAATAAAAAGGGATTGGATTCAAGAGGTAACCTATTCCTCACAGTTAGAAAGATTACTTAAAATGGCTTGAATTAAATTAAGTAAAATTCGTCTTAATTTAAGTAATTATTGATCTAAATTTAATATCACGTTACCTGAATTTCAGAATTGAGTCTAAACTCAGACAAATTTTATATAAAATCAAATCAATGTTTCAATTAAAAATAAATTTTACTGAATTTAATCCAAATCATTGTAATGTGTAATAATTTTAAGTATTTTTCTTTACTGTGATTTCCTATGCATTGAACTCAAGTGCAAAATCAGAGATTCATTGGAATTAAAAAATGATCATTTCCGCATTGGAGTTGAAAATGTTTATTTTTTTTCCATCCAAGCCTTTTTATATAACTAAAGATCAATGGATATTAAAAAACATTGATATTATTATTATAAACTCATTATTACATTACTCAATAGTTTATTTCATATATTGGAAAGAGCGACTCAGAAACTAGACTAAAGAAACTAAATTTTAATATTAGTTTTGATAAATTTGATGATGGCGTCTTGGAGATCTTTTGAACATAAATCCTAATTAAGAAAACTTGTCTAAAGTAACAATTTTTTGGACAATGATTACATTTTGTTTTCGATTTCATAGAATAATAAACATTTTAAAAATGCATTGCACACGAAATGTGTACTTTTATATAAAGCAAAATAAAAATTATTTATATTAAAATATGTTATTTAAAAAAAGGGAAAGTATTTAACGACTGAATTTTACTCATAAAACGTGGAACTTATGTACTAGGGCGGATCTGAAAACGCTGAAATTGATCGGATCTTTTGAGTCTAGTAAAAAGAAGTTGTAGATAGGCATTAAAAAGAAGGGAAAAAAATTTTCAAAAACCAAAATTTCTTTTGTTCGGAACTTTTACTTGAAAATTCGAAACTTTGAACATTTTGTAAATTTTTCCTATAAGAGGGATAATTATGGTGAGTTTTTTGAACGTGCAGTTTTCGATGATGAATAGCAACATAAAATCCACAAGTGAAAAAAAATTTCACTGAGTTGGAATTTTTTGAAAATGTCAAAAAATGATGTTTTTTGAAAAAAATATTTAATTTAAAAAAGTTAAACATGTCAAGTCAAAAATCCTTCCAGTTTGAATAAAAAAAGCGTACCATATTTTTTATTTCATTAAAAAAATTTTTCCATATTTTTAGACGCTTAAAAATGAAAAATTTGAAAAATTTAACGATTTTCAAACGCGAAAGAAAATATGAAAATAATTTTTTTACATAAAACTAAAAGTATGGCACGCTTCTTTCATTCAAACTGAAGAGGTTTTTGGCTCAATATTTTCAACTCTTTTAAAATGGATATATTTTTTTTTAATTTTTCAAAAAAATATCATTTTTGATGTTTTCAAACAATTCTAACTTAGAGGAATTTTTTTTCAATTTTTGATTTTACATTATTCATCACCGAAAACTACAGGTACAAAAAATTTGCCATAATTATCCCTCCCATAGGAAAAATTTGAAAAGTGTTAAAAATTTCGAATTTTCAAGTCAAAAGTCTAAGCAGAAGAAAAATTTTTTTTGAAAAATTCTTTTTACCCCTTCATTCTGATGCCAAACCACAACTTTTTTTCACTAGACTCAAAAGATCCGATCTAAAGGTGTGCAGTTTGTCAGATCGAATTTTCGATGCAAATTGATATTTTTTTGTCCACGTTTAGAGTATTGAATTTTTTTAAATTAAGTTTAATTTTAAAAAAATCTAAGCAACCTAAATCACTTCAAATGCAAGATTTCTGGAAACCGAAATCATTCAGTTAATTTTGAAATGAAATCCATTTCAAATATCGATCGAATTTCTAAAAGTCGGATGGTTCGAAAATTCGATCAAATCGAATTTTACAAATTAGATCGTTGTTTTAGATGGATATCATTTCAAAACCAATTGAATTATTTCAGTTTCGAGAAATTCTACATTCGAAGAGAGCTTAAAAGTTTAAATTTTTTCTTGAATTAAACTTAATTTCAAAAAATTCAATGTTCTAAGCATGGCCAAAAATGTACCAATTTGCATTGAAAATTCGATCTGAAAAATGCACACCTCTAATCCGATCAATTTGAGCACTTTCACCTGAACATCTATGGATACAAAAATTATGACGAATTTTTTAATGTACTGTTTTTAATAACAAACATTCAAATATAATTGTGATTAAAAGAAACATTTTTTGTTTGTTACGTCACGGCTTTGCGGTGTCGTGAATAATCGAATATTTAGTGGAAAAAAAATTAATTAATTAAATTTTTTAAAAAATTGATCTCTATCTCTCGAGCGGCTAAGAGATGGAGGTTGTGGGACTTGCTCGGTCTGAAGAGTAGAAACTCACCTCGCTTGTTAAATTTATGCTACTAGGAAAAGGAAAGAAAATAGAGATCAATTTTTTTTTAAATTTAATTAATTTATTTTTTTTCCCTAAATATTCGATTATTCACGATACCGCAAAGCCGTGACGTAACATGTTCAAATTATGATTGTTGGAAAATGAGCAGAAAATGAGCTTTTAAAAAAAATTGTTTATATATATATTCAAAATTAAATATATCGACCTTGAAATGTCTTCAGATTGAATCAAAGAAAATAACTATATTTTTGTTGTCCAGAAAAAAAATGTTTTTCTTTGATTTAAACTGAAGCAATTTCAGGGTCGAATATTCAATGTTCAGATTATCTATATATTGTATATATTCAAAACTTTTTCAAAATCATCTTTTTGCTCATTTTTGAGTTGTGGTTTGGTAAGAAGAGATAGTAAGGACAGACAAGAAAGAAGAAAGAAGGGACAAAAAACTTTTTCTAAAAACAAAATTTCTTTTGTTCGGATTTTTGACTTGAAAATTCAAAATTTTGAATATTTTGCAAATTTTTCCTATGCGTGGGATAATTATGGCGAATTTTTTGTGCATGTAGTTTTAATAACAATATAAAATAACAATATAAAATTCTGGCTCAATATGTTCAACTGTTTTAAAATAAGTATTTTTTTTAATTTTTCAAAAAAATATCATTTTTGATATTTTCAAACAATTCTAACTTGGAGAAATTTTTTTAATTTTTGATTTTATATTATTATTCATTATCGAAAACTGCACGTACAAAAAATTCGCCATAATTATCCCTCCCATAGAAAAAATTTGAAAAATGTTCAAAATTTCGGATGTTCAATTCAAAAGTCCAAGCAGAAGAAAATTTTCTTTTGAAAAATTCTTTTTGCTCCTTCTTTTTGATGCTAAATCACATTTTTTTCACCAGGCTCAAAAGATCCGATCAATTTGAGCATTTTCACTCAGCCCTATTATGCACGCATGTGAACTTTGTGAAACTTTGTGATCATTTTTATAATACTATGGTACACTAATATCAATAAATGCACTATTGTAATGTTTTAAAATTTTATATGTAAGAATATCTAGTGGAAAATTATCCTCTCTATGTGGAAGATCTCCCCATAAAACTGGCCATGTGTCTGGTAATAATGTGCGAAGTGCTATCCATCAGTTGGGACAAAACAGTTAAGCGCTTGTCCGCCTCTAGTGCTGGTAATAAAGGCTCCTGGGGACGGGCTCATAAGAGACGAAATGTCGCAAAAAGTATGCGAACACGTGCTAAATCTCGTCGCTGGTCGCGGGAAAATAGGATCCTTTGCCGCTCCCAAGATTGTACCCAAGATTGCAACTCATTTCAATTATAATTGCACACTTTTTCTCGTTAGTTAATATGAAAACTGATCATGCAACTTTTAAAATATATTTCATATTGTATCCAGATTATTTATTATCTAATCATCTAATATCAAATTTTTAATTTTCATCTTGATGTTGTAACGGTTTCCTATCGCCAGGGATAAATAACAAAATATTAAATGCTTGATTTTAGTTCAAATCTTCTCGATTCATAATAATCTCTAGTCATTTAAATATGGGTTTCGACTGATTCAATTTATTTTAATCATGAATTATTTTTAAATTAAAAAGCTGTAGCTTCGAGTGCGAATTGTTGGAGTATCATCCAACAATTATTTGCTCTTTAAGCCAATTTATTATTTCCCTATCACAATGTGCTGAGAGCAATTATTTACCTTGCTCTCAGTCGTGTTAGGAAGCGAATTTGGCTTTAATAAGAGAATTATAATTTTATACGACTCGATTTCTATCACTTTCAATTGCTTTTATTTTCACAATAATTATGAGCGTTCCATAAATCTCTTGGATTATTTTCAGAATGTCATCCCTTGATTTAATTGTACATGAAAAGCATTAAATTATTCAACTCATGATCAAAATGTATATCTTTATTTATGTATCAAAAATTATTTTTTAATATTTTCATTTGTATGATACATAAAGAATAAATAAAAAATGTTTGTAACGTAACGTAAATGACTTGGGATTATTAGTGTTCGTCGAGGATGCTGACTTAAATTGTTTCTTGTTTCCTCGTAAAGCACCTTGTGTTCTTGTGTGCCTCATGACATTAGTACCACCCTGGTAACGTTATCGTCTGAAGTTATCGCGTTATATGACACTATAACCTAAGCGTTTCGCAGCACGCAGATCCGGTCAAAGTTACACAAAAAGCGACATTACCTAGAACCTAAAGACCCGGAAAACGATGGAAACTCATATAATTCGCCGTAGCATGTTTTTTCATAATATGAAGAATTGTGCTTCTAGGTGGTCGTGCTATGAAACTTATAATGAAATAATGACTTCTTTCATATTTCTCTTTCAGGTGCATACTTCTGAAGTAAATTGCTTTAAGAACTTTAAATTGAATAAGCCAAATTTAATATATGATACGTTTGTAATAGAAAGTTTTCCTTAGACTAGATTTCTAGTGTTCTGGTGAAGTATGCCATGTATTGCAATATTTTCAAATTTAAAACAACAAACTCTCTTTCCCGAGTTGAGAAAATTTTAGACGTATCGAGAAAAATACGTAAGTACGTTATAATCGAAAGCGAATTTAACATCCACTACATTGAGTATACAAATTCGTAGGAGTTCGCCTACGTAAACGCCCCATAGTCCATCGACACTCTTTGATAAAAAATGCTTATCTTCCAATATAAAAATGTTGGTTTACTATCATTGAATTACCACAATTTATTATGACATTTCCAGAAAGAGTGAATCAACTCCGCGATTGTCCACTATACTCGTAATTCAGTCAAGTTAAAATTTTATTTCTTGGAACTGTGTCAACTGTACACACAGCTTTGTTTCCTTCATTGTTTTTTTAAGAAAAAAAAGAATCTTGAAATGACAGTAGAATGCATATAAAAATGAAAAATATTTAATGAATTGATGACAATTCAATGATGACATTAATGACAATTAAACACAAAATTTTATGAAAAAAATAGCTATGAAAAATCCAAAAAGGATTTTTTTATAATTTTCTTAGTATTTTCACGGATTTTGTACGCATTTCCCGTCACGCCTTTGCGAGTCGATAGGAATGTCACTTTCTGCACAATAGTCCCGTGATCTATTCGGCTGGTAATCAAGAATGAACCTCGCCCGCCCATTACTTTTCATTGTTCTCGATCGCCGTAGATCGTTTTGCTTGTTGTCGATTTGAATTGCGCGCGGGCGCATACTTTGTTATCTTTATTGACTTACACGCAAGAGTGAGTGGGTGTCGCGTGATTTAAATGTGCCGCGCGTCACGCGACAATTTCCTCGATCGCGTGCACAACCGATCTTGCAAAATATTATTTATATCCTCTTACTCTTTTTCTCTTTCTCTTTCGGAAGTTATCAGTTATCCACGTGTTAAATTATACGTTTTTCCTGAGATCCAAATAACTTTTAAAAAACTAGGAATGAACGTCAAAATAATGATCCTGACATCAGGAGTGTTTCCATACTCCTTTAATAATCCATCATAGATGAAATTTAGACAAACTATCTTTGACCCCAGTCTCATAAATTGCACCATAGGCATTGTTACAACATGTTTGTAACCCTGGGCCTGTGATTTGCGGCAATTAACGCATGATTTGTTCCTATTCGAAAGAGAGAGCTGGCCACGGAAGTGAAGAGAAATAATCGACACGAGCAAAACAAGGAGTTTGTATTCTGTCTATGATTACATGCATGTAACACTCACACATTTAAGCCACAGTGCGACTAATTTATGCCCTGGTTTGACGTGATTACTCTCCACCCCCCACCTACCCCTAACTCTCTATAACCTTCTCTTCCACCTATCTATATATCTCAGTCTTGGCTAATTGTTCTTTCATCGGAAAACGATAGGCTATAAGTCTTGTTGCGTTCTAGCACCATAATGTATCAGTTTCATGTACATCAATCTCCATCTTCTAACTAAGAATTTCAGTTATAGAGCCAGTGGTTTGAGCTGTTTATAGATAGTTTCCTCGATTACTTGTATCGTCACAGATTGATATCATCTTGCCTTTCTGCATAAGACAAAATCATCAATAACTCGATAAAGTAAATGACTGATCTTTAAATGAACTTCTGAAATAACAAGAAACAGGTTCTGATGCAGTCAATTTATATTTGACGAAATGTTTATTGACATACAATGGACGTAGTTACTATTCAGCTTATTTACTTATGCAGTTATGCATTAATTACAGGAATGGAGAGTTTTTCATTTAATAGTTACTTCATAGACGATAAAGAAATTAACACGCCATAAAACTCTGCGCAGTGCAGACTTCAACTCACCCTCTTTGCGAGCGATGTCTCGCGTTCAGCAATCACATAGAACGACTTGGCATGTTAAGAAAACTTTATAGCCTTTTAATATCTCGAAAGTATTACCAGAATGCAGTGAGGACTGTAGAAATAATTTCTCCCTCTTGACAACGTTATTACAATAATCAAAAACCATAATAAGTAGCAACTTGGAAATGGCATCTAGTTAATGGAAGCTCATAAATGTGGAAATTGTAGTCTTATGGGAAGGGAAGAGTTTTCATAGTTTTTAAGAGCGTATTCGTAAAAATAATAAATCCAGTAGAAAATAGGGTACTCGGTACAATGATTGGCCACCTCCCAATGATTGGCTCCCTCGTGTAGTGTATTGCGTTTATATGCTAAACTCAAAATATTTATTTGATTCAAACAAAATTTGTTTAAATCAAACAAATTATAACGTTGATATGGGGTCAAACAAATATTTGTTTGATTCAAACAAATTCTTTATTTTCCTTATTTATTTTATTTAAATAAATTTTTATTTAGATCGAATAAATCTTTTGTTTAAATTAAATAAATTTTTCTTTCTTTCCTAAATTTCTTTTAAATTTCTTTTAAATTTATGGGAAATTTTTTTCAAAGGAAATTGTATGCAGATTATAATTTTTGTTCAAATCAAACAGATATTTATATAAACTCAAATGAGATTAATTTAAGCAAGTCCTTTATTTAAGTCAAACAAATTGACCCGGACAAATTATTTGTTTCGATTAATAAGGCGGATATTTTTCATTTGTTAAAATGAAATAAAAGTTTTGTCAATTGAAACAAAAAATTTGTTTTTTTTAATAACATGATATCAAACAAATTTTTTTGTTTGATTCAAACAAATATTTTTCTGAGTGTAGAGCAACTAAAACCGGTGATGCTGAATCAGAACGAATTTGAAAGAAAAGATGTTAAAGTAAGGAGTGCTCTCTTGTAGAATATTATTTATTTTTTAATAGTTAATTTTCCTATAAATTTTCGAATTTTAATTGAATTTGGTGATCAAAGACACACAATAGGAGTATTCTAGCCTTAAAATTGTTTCGGATATCGATTAATAGGTAGGCCAATAATATGTCGTCGTAAATAAAGCAAAAAAATAATGATTGGTCACGCTATCTGAAATTTCAATTACTAAAATCTTTACAAAAAGTCATTCAAAATTGTTCAAAATTTTTTATGGACTAAGCAAATAATTGTTTGTCACTTTTTTTACGAATAATGAGCAGAAATAATGCCAGAAAACAATTTTTGGCCCCGGTCAATCATTATGCAATTTAGAGGCCAATCACTGTATTAAAAAATTACAAATCTATAAATCTGCAATGGCTAACAGATGGCCAATTACTATATTTCACCATATTTCAGAGGCCAATAATTCAATCATTGGCCTATGCTTATCACTGTGTTTTGTGGCCAATCATTGTGTTTCTTGACAGCAGTATTAATTTTTTTAAATATAAATTTTGTACTATTTTTAACGCTTAACTTACTATTGTCATTTAAAACTTTAATAAATTTGTTATCCATATGTATATTTCAGAATTTTGTTTAACGTTTTTAGTGGCTTTTACAAATTGTCAAACTTGAAAAATTTCTTAAATGGCCAATCATTGTACCGGCTACCCTAATTCATTGATAATAATTTAGGATTTTTTCTTTCTAGGGCATAAATCCTTTTTCCTTGTGCTTTGTAGCTTCTTCATCTAACTCTTTTGAAGTGATTTTCAATGTTTCATATCTGCAAAATAACTTGATACACCATATAAAATTCATTCTCCCGATTTCAATCGATTCGCACTTAATCATCGTAAATTATGGATACAGGAATATTCTAGTCGATCGGCTATTAATGACTAATTGATTACGATCACGCCATTCGCCGACTCAGGAAAGGACCGCGTCAAGAAAATACCCGGAACGTAAATTTATTACCCAGCCAAGTTACACCTAATAAAGTCCCAGCACTTAAAAATCGAAAATTAATGACAAAATTTTCAAGGGTGCAATTATTGACTCAAGAAGTTATACATAATCCAAAGTGAAATATGATTTCTTATCCCAAATATGGTTTTTAAATTATAATTAAAATATTAATCAAAAATCTTTAATTGAAGAGTAAGCAACCAAAAGTGAATAAGTCCATTTTTCATGTTCTTGAGATAATTGCAAAATGATGTATCTTTAAAACGAATAGTAACGTCTAAATTCTAATTGCAGCATTAAAATTAGTTGGTATCCAAAATAAATATCAGACAGAGAAAAAATATTTAGCAAGTCCCGTATTGAAGTAATTAACAAAATTAAAATGGACTTATTCACTTTTCGCCGCTTATGAGCCGATTTTTTTACGTTTTGAACAAGAAAACAAAAAAATTACAAGTATTTCGTATAAATATGACTTCTAAAAACCATATGTAAGCCCCTCAAATGAAGACATGAGAATGAAAACTCGTTAAAGACCATTTGAAGTTGGCCCCGCAAGTAATAGTTAAAATAACCTAATTTAGGGGCTAAATTCAAATGGTCTTTACCGAGTTTTCATTCTCATGTCTTCAAATGATTTTCTTGTTTTAAAATCTTCATTTTTGTAACTTCACTACATTATAAAATACTGTTAAAACGTGGTTAATTTTTTGTAAATACTGAAATTTTTTGCATATTTTGAAGAAACAGTTAATAACGTTCATAAATCTATAATAAACTGTAATCAATTTTTGTAATAAAAAAAATTTTTTTGGACTTATGAATTTTTGGTAAGGTACATTATTTTAAAAGTGGTTATTTAAGCCAAGAAAGAAAAAAATCGTTCTAAGCGTTTTTGAGAAAAAAGATTTTTTCATTTTTGACAACTAAAAATCTTATTTTTTTCGAAAACGACGCAAAATATGAATAGCAGTTCATAGTTGAAAATTGTTTCCCTTCCTAAAATCTTAAAAATTATACTTTTACTAGATGTCTATCTTTTATATTTTAACAAATTTTACCAAAAAAATTGGAAAAAAATATATGTGATTCTGTTAAAAAATATTTTTTAACAGAAGTAGTTGCTTAAGTAGTTGCTTAAGTGCTATTGAAATCTGAAGAATAAAAAAATAAAATATAAGTATAATCTCGATCATAAATAAAATTCCCGCGTTTTCCCCGGTTTTTTCCTGGTTAAATAAAATTCCCGGGGTTTTCCCGGTTATTTTTCGGTAAAATAAAATTCCCGGGTTTTTCCCGATTTTCCGGTCCGCTAGACACCCTGAGAATTTATTCAACGAATTTTAACATTTTAGTTTTAAAAACGTTTGTTTTTACTTTAGTAGCAATGAGAAGAACATGTTATATGAGACTATTAAGTTTCCTAAGTTTCAAAGTAAAGAAAAATGGGTTTTTATCTCTAAAATTGAAGAAATATCGTTTTTAACTATTAAAAATCTCATTTTTTTCGTAAACGAAGCAAAATATAAATAGTAGCTCATAATTTAAAATTGTTCCCCTTCCTGAAATATACAAAATTGCACCCTTATCAGATATATCTTGTGTATATTAACAAAAATTTTTAAAAAAAAATTAAAATCTATAAAAGCGACTAAAATAGCATTTACTATTACTAACTTCATAATTTTGTTTTTAGCATCGTTTGTTTTTAATTCAGAAACAATGTGCAAAACATGCTTCATGAGATTATTAAGGTTTCTGAGCTTCAAAGTAAAGAAAAATTTATTTTTATCTACAAAATTGAAGAAATATCATGTTTAACGATTGAAAATCTTATTTTTCTCGAAAACGACGCAAAATATGAATAGCAGTTTGTAGTTCAAACTTGTTCCCCTTCCTGAAATCTTAAAATTATGCCCAAACCAGATGTTTATCTTGTATATTTCAATCAATTTTTTCAAAAAAAAAAAAAATAGAAAACATCGATAAAAATGGACTAAAGTAGCATTTAGTTTAACGAACTTTAACATTTTATTTTTGATATCTTAAATATATTATTAGACATGAAGACTTTTGTAATGGCAAAGAGCAAATATGTTTTTCACATTGTTACTGGCCTAAAAGCAAATGTTTTTAGAAATAAAATGTTAAAGTTCGTTAAAGTCAATTCTATTTTAGTCGCTTTTATTGATATTTTCTATTTTTTTTGTTTTGAAAAATTTGTTAAAATATACGAGATAAGATAAGATAGTTGATAAGATAAGATAATTTGTTTTCGAGAAAAATGAGATTTTTAATCGTTAAAAACGATATTTCTTCTATTTTAGAGATAAAAACCAATTTTTCTTTACTTTGAAGCCTAGGAAACTTAATAGTCACATATTACATGCTCTTCACATTGCTACTAAAGAAAAAACAAACGTTTTTAAAACTAAAATGTTAAAGTTCGGTAAACTAAATGCTATTTTAGTAAATTTTTTTCGATTTTTTCTATTTTTTTTTTTTTTTTGAAAAATTTATTAAAACACACAAGATAAAAATCTGGTAAGGGTATAATTTTATAGATTTTAGGAAGGGAAACAATTTTCAACCATCAACTGCTATTCATATTTTGCGTCATTTTCGAGAAAAATGAGATTTTTTATTCTTAAAAATGAAAACATCTTTTTTCTCATAAATGCGTAGTACGATTTTTTTCTTTCTTGGCTTAAAATAACCGGGGCGCATCTTCCCATGTACAAAGGAGGAACTAAATGTGCAAGCACTTTTGGGTTGAACTTAATCGAGGCTAGGCGTGAAATATATAGAATCTATGCATATCTCAATTTTTGTTTAAATGGATCTAATCACTTTTGGCCGATTACTCCTCAATTAATCTTAATTCTGCCACAAAATTTTTAATTTTGTCAGAACGTGAATAATTTCTGCCACTTCAGAATGAAAGCTTCTAATTCTCTTCAATTGATACACATCGAAACTTCTGCGTTTCTCCAAAGAAAAAAATAGAAACCTGCAAGTCTGTTTGACTTTGAACGATCGGACACGATATCTCGAACCGATAAGAGACCAGTGGTGAAAAGTGCTGAGTTGTGATTACATTGTTGGGGCTGAATGGACCCTTCTCTGTGTAATGCAGGAGACCATTGTGATTATTGAGAGGAAGGCTATACTTGTTCCAAATTGGTTTGTATAAATAAGATACCTGCAACCGCGGTTCCATGTAGATGATTGCTATTTCGATGTTGCACTATTGATGGAAATTTTCACATTGTCACCCCCATGACGAGTTAAATTATCCTTTTATCAAACCAACTTTCACAAAGATAAATTTTTATTATATAAGAAAGTGTCCGGAGTAGAAGGTCAGTGAAATAGAAAACTAGATTTCTTAAAGAAGGCAACGTTTTGGACTCTTTTGGTCCCTTTTCAAGCCTATTGAAAAAATCTGTTTAATAATAATAAATATACAATATAAATAGACAAAAATACAATTTTGATGATAAAATATTGGAAAATGGAAATCTGGAAAAATGAAATCTTGGAAAATTAAATTGAAAATATAAGTGCTTAAAGTAAATAGTGTAGTCAATAATGTATAATGATAAATAACAAAGAATATGATCAAATGAACAGATTGTACATAACAAGTATTTACCTGAGAAACATTAGTTGAAATGAGGAATAAAAGTGAAGTTTGATTTTCTTTCGAAACATTTTGTAGAAAATAGGAGGAAATGTGTAGGATTGACCAACATCTCAGGAATATTTTCCATTATGTGTTTCTTTTTGAGATACATAACGACAGTTTAGTTAAGTGAAATTAATGTTGGCTCACGTCAGCATTAAAAAATCTGCATAAATAAAAGAAGATATTATAATATTATTATAGATATTAGTGTATTAATATATTATATTATATTATGTTATATTATATTATATTATATTATATTATATTATATTATATTATATTATATTATATTATATTATATTAT
>JBAGKK010412484.1:0-18075 GCA_037177015.1 Euceroptres primus
GAATATTCCCCAAAATTTGTGGAAATTAGCGTCAACACAATTTTGGGGAAAATTCCCCAAGAAAATTTTTACAGTGTGGGATAGAAGTGCCTAAAGAGGCCCTTTTTTTATACATAAATTTTCCAATGAATCTATTGTCTGAAAAATGAAGTGCTGACGGAACGTACAAAAGTATGCAGATGATAGAAGTAGACAAACGTATCAATAACAGTTAAACAAATTTTAAATTAAATTACGTTACATGCTGTCGCTGCTTATTCAGTCGCGTAACAAAAATTAAAAACTTTAGTAAATTGAAGAGGCCCTTTAATTTGTGTTAAAAATAAGACTGGAAAAAAATCGTAATCTAAGCCTAAACTTCGATTTCTTTCAGGGTCTAATCTAAATAAGAGAAGTTAGACAAGGAAAAACTTATGCACTATAAATTGACTGAGTTTAAGATATGTAAACATTTTAAAGCCCTCTTTTAACTGTGAATAGTCGGTCCATTTTAGAAAGAGAGTCCAAACAAGAAAGACATAAACTTGATTGCCACTGTTTAGTTGGAAATACTTCTCGACCCCAACCACTTTTCTTAGTCTTTCTGGTTCTGACTTTATCTAAACCAGTTACTTACCGCTGTTAAAGTCGTAACTTCAAGAACAATGCAGACAAACTTACTCATTTGCCTCTGAATTCAATTTAAACAATACTTGTTTTTTTCCTTAACACAAAAATGTGAATTAACATTTTATTCATCCTCTTATTAACTTTTTTTAAATAACCTTCACTCTGAGTTAATTTCTCTCCAAGCAACTTCTATTTTTCCGATGTGGAATGAGTGAAGGAAGAAATAGACTTTTTGTTCACTTTTGGTGAGTCTGAATTCGAGTTTGTCTTGTTTTGTTCAAGTAACAAACTATCGCTTGTTTGCCCGTTTTTTCTTTCCTTTTTTTTACGTTAAATCATAGAATTGTGTGAAGCAGGGAGTGAGAAATGCCCAAACGGAAGTTCAACCGGAACGCGCCAGAGAGGCCGCTGAGATGCTCTACAATGCTGGTAAGTTTGTCTGCTTTAGCAGGCGAAATTCAACTATGTACCTTCCACTACACATAGTTACTCAGACTAATTAGTTAGTGTCATTGTGGCAAGCCCTTGAGTCAACAACTAAAAGTGCTAATTATATCATTACCATGCATTAAGTAATAAAATATTAATCTATTCATTAATTAATAACCACATGAAGAAAGTAAATATTAAATATTTGACAAAATAAGCAGATGAGATTAATAAACTTTATCAACATTCTTAATTTTAAAGCACGTTAATTTATAAAAAACTTACAATTTTAATTTTTAACTTACAATTTTTCATAAATTTAAATAAAGTACGATTCATTGTACCAATTTAAAAACTCAGCTGGGTAAAAGAGTTTATCGCCTTGTTCTACGAGACGCGAAATGTCTCTAGGGCCGGAAATACCAGAATGAGAAATCTCCAACTGGCGCCACTGTTTATGCTCATGCAATTGTAGTTATGTAGTTCCTTTCACGCCAAAGCCAACTAAATTTTAAGATTCGATCAATTTTAAAATTTGCCAAAGTGTATAAAAATATATAGCTCCAGTTTTATATTTAATATGGATTTGCGAATCTCTATTAAAAACTCCTCTAAATAATTAATTCTCTCTTGCCTTTAATTTAAGATCTCGTGCCATCTGTTCCGTGTGACAAGCACAGATGTTTCTCAACCTTATCCTTTGTCAACTCCAGGACAATTGTGTCGAGAAAATTTGCTTCCTTAAGTATTTTATACATATTCAGCAGATTTGATTCTTTTAATTGAAAGTTGTAAGTTTGTAAAAATTCTATAGAATTTAAGTATAAAATCACAGGAATACAAGAGTCTGAATTTCAACCCAAAATTGGTTTGAAAGCCCAAATATCGGCTGAAATTCAGAAAGTAAGATTTTAGAAAGAGACAAATTTATGCAATATACACGGAGAAAAGAACAGCAAATTTTAGGATGTAAAGATTTTCAGATTTCTGTATTACTGTGATGTATTCTATATAATCCTGACATGAATTTTACTCTGAATTCTATAAAATCCTGACTACATTAAAGTAAAGGCCAGAGTCTCAGAATTCAGACTAGAATTCAAGTCAGGATTATGTAGAATCCATTCTACTTAAATTCTATAGAATTTTTCCACCTTATAACTTCAAAGTATAATTTCAAATTTACGCTTCATGAATATCTGCGTCGTATCCTTCTATGTATTTAAATCGATTTAAAAGAGCTTTGTTTGTAAACCAGGCAATATTCTCGCATAAATTGAAAAAGGTGAGGAACTTAAATTTAAATACAATAGTGAAATCAAAACTACTAAGGCAACTCGTATAGAAATCTCCCCAAGGAAAATGTATGTAACTGACTCTAGTTCGTCGCACTGAATCATCTCTGAAGTAACGACTTCAGAGACTCAGTCCTTCAGCATTGCGTTTAAATGTAAACTGAATTATCCTAAACATACCTCTTAATTTATATTTTAAGACGAATCAGCATCAGATAAATTAAGCAGTTAGGAAGGAATAATAAAAAGTAGCTTTAAGGGATTATATTATATTATATTGTACATTTCTTTTACTAAGTTTTGTATTTCTTTCCTGAATTTCTCGAATTCTAATTCCAGGCGAAGGTAAACTTGGTACTGACGAGGAAATTTTCAACAAGATTCTGGCGCACGAGTGTTTCGGTCAACTACGACTTATTTTCGAGGCTTACAAGGATGTCAGTGGAAGAACCATCGAGCAAGCATTACGAGACGAGGTCAGCGGCGAGTTGAAGGATGCTATGTTAGCCATAGGTCAGTGCCTATTTTACTAAGATCTTGAGGCTTTTTACGATTTTCTGCCCTAACGACATTCGAGCTTATGGTAATTTGTTACAAACTGGATAAAGAATATGACCATATTTTATGCATACAGAACTAAAATATGCAAGCAAAGTCTGATGTTTCTGGAAAACTTGTATATTTTACAACCATAGTTTAAATTTAAAAGAAAGAGAGTATGAAGTCTTATCTTCGGAAATTTGAAAATTTATTATACATATTTACATATGTTAAATTAATAAAGTCTATAGTATTTATGTGAAACCAATTTAAAATACATTAAGAATGTTCTGGAAGAAGTCATAGGAAAGCGACTACCATTCTCGATAGTAGATGATGGGCTATTCTTTTCTTACAGTAAATTAGTTTTGAAGAAGTTTGCTTCTTAAATCTTGGTCTAGAAATAGATCAATTTTTGTCTGAATTCTCCAGCTACTTTGCTTGAAACACCTGTCTATCAATTTTCCAGTGGAATGCGTGCAAAGCCCTCCAACATTCTTCGCTAAGAAATTGCGCAAAGCTATGGAAGGGGCCGGTACAGACGATCAGGCCCTGATACGTATAATCGTCAGTCGCTCGGAAATCGATCTAGGGAACATAAAACGAGACTACGAGCGTCTTTACGATAAGACTCTGGAATCATCCATCAAGGTAAAACATTATTCGGTTAATTTAAACTTTACTCTATATTTATAGAGATCCGAGTCTTTACAATTAGAGATCCGAGCCTTTTTAATTAGAGATAATTTACTCAAAGCAGATGTAAAAATGTTAATTTGTTTATTAAGTTATTGAGTCTATTGTAAAAAATTGTAAAGAAGAGAAAATATTGAATTTGTTGACATATTTTGTATATTTTTCAGAACGAAACGTCTGGTGATTACAAACGAGCTTTAGTTGCCTTAATTGGAGGACCATAAAATGGAAGCTACTTTTTAATTCAGTAGACAAATTATTTTACAAGTTTATAATAAACTCACAATAATTAACTATAATATCGAGACTCGATTTAATATGCGGTTGATTTGTGAGCACATTATTTTACATAAAAAGAAATACGGTTTAAAAATAGTGTTAATACTCATGGACACTAATTTAATAAATATCTAAATAAAATCGAACTGAAAACATTTTTATTATTTTCAAAGTTCCTCGAATCTTTACATCTATCTTCAACCAGAAGGGAATCTCGTTTCCTGTGAGATGAAAAGCACTGCAACTGTAAGATTCGCGACCCTTGAGAATTGTAGATATTTTCCAGGTCAGCGAATGCACAATAGTGAAGAAACTGACTTTTGCCTTGATTTTATTCCTGACGATGAATAAGGATCGATATTAAGAAAATAAAATTAAAAATCTTGAGATTTTTAAATAGCTTTATAAACATTATTCATTAATATATGTACATTCTTTATTTGGTATTACATATCGATCTTCGTTCTTTGAAATAATTCTTCTTGACGAAAACTGAATTCAATTATCACTGAGGTCTTCTGCGCTAATGGAAACTTGGTTTTCGTGCCAAACCACAGGAACGACCAAGTCACTGAGATTCCAAAAACAAAAGAGAAAAGAACTGGAGCTAATATGAACCACACGGCCTGACTACTTTCCTATAACAATAAGATTTTCGATTTTGTGAAGACTGTCAAGTCTAAAAATCTAATGCACGCAGAAATCTTTGAAGTCGAACAAGTGAATTAATCATGATCAAATTGGAATAGATAAATTTAGTTACTCCAAGTGTAAACTAGAAACTCAAATTCGCCATTTGCCTCAATATACGTGGGGTTTCGTGCACTTTCAAACATGACACGCTCTACGTGCTTTGAATCCTGCCTATACAGACTACAATCCCTGAGGCGTAAAATATTCAAAACAGCTAAACTCTAGCATCAGAGAAAAATAACTAATTTGTTCACAATTATTCATAATGGTTTCAAAAAATTATTCCCATTTGATGAAGCTTTTCCACAAAAATGTTTACTTTGGTAATTCGGGAGCACATTGTATATAGTGTGACAATGACTTTTAAAGCCGGTATTTATTTTCTTATAATAAGTATTATATAATAACGAGAACAATCTTTTGACATGTAACTTATATAATAAAGGAGGCATTGCGTCATAGTTAAAGTTACGTAAAATTTTCAACATTCGATAAATAAGGCAGAAGGCTGCAAAGAAGTAGTTATTATTTCTGAGTCTCAAACGCTATTGAAATTTTCATGGATTCACAATGAGAGTCAGCTTTTTTATTTTTTTACTCATTATTGTAACTTGCTCTTCATGGCATGGTAAGTTATCTTCAATTTATTAAATTTAGATTAAAATTTTATCTCTCTGATATCTGATATTTAATTTTCATTGATCCTAATTATCAAATATCAGTTCTATATACGGTTATACGTAGTAAATTGTTAATTTAAACACAGCAAAAGAGTTCGAGAATTCAGAAAAGTGGTCTACACTTGAAGAATGCAGACGTCCTTGCTCAGACGATGAGCCACCTCGACATTGTTATTATCACTTCACTATCGAGTATTACGTAACAATGGGAAGGTGAATTTTTTACAAATATTTACAAACTTCTAAGTTACATAAAATTTTTCTGTTTAAGTTAAATTTCAGATGACAAATACTAAAATATGTATATAAAAATACTCTTTCACTATAATTTATGTCAAAATTTTATTTTTTAACAGTGCCTGCACTCTCTGTCGACAAAACGATACCAATCAACTATTAAATGTCCCATTGTGTCAATGCGTTGAAGCTGATGGTGTGGAGAGAACTATCCTATCAGTTAATAGATTACTTCCTGGTCCGAGTATTCAGGCACGTTCAATTCAAGTTAAAAATACTATTTTGATTTTTATATTTACTTTTGGTAATTTGAAAACTACTTTCCACATTTTTAGGATGGTAAAAGTATGCAGAAGGAATTTTTTCAATAACTAGATAAATATTATAGGTATGCCAACATGATATGCTAATAATAGACGTGGAAAATAAAGCAGAAGGTCTCGAAGTAATTTTACACTGGCATGGGCTCTTTCAAAAAGGGTATCAATATTACGATGGTGTACCAATGGTTACCCAGTGTCCAATTCTATCAGGAAACACATTTAGGTGAATCATCAAAGAAATATTAAACCTACTATTCATTTAAACCATTCTTCTGTTACCTGAATTCAGGGTATTTAAATAAAACTTTAGGAATCATAATTTTTTAAGGGATGATCCTTAAAATTATTGTTTCTATAGATTTCAATTTGCTGCTGCCAATGCAGGTACGTTTTTTTATCACTCCCACATCCTAACTCATAGGATGGATGGTCAATATGGAAGTTTAGTTATACGTCAGACACCTTCTACGGATCCAAATTGGTCTCAATATGATGAAGATCTTCCAAATCACGTGATATTAGTGAGCGATTGGTTGCATACGTTATCAACCGAATTATATCCTGGACACTATACAAAACCTGGCCAAACTCCTGATAATTTATTAATTAATGGGAGAGGACGTTGGATGGCAAGTAAATTAAAAATTAGATGTCACTTAAATTAATGTTACATTCCGAGCAGAAGGCAAGGGTGTTTATATGTATGGTCTTGTATAAGAGGCTAGTGAGCTGATTTGATGAGGTTGGTAAGGCCGGATCATTTATTTGTTGTGAGATCGTTGTCACTTGTCAAACCTATGGGGTTTGCGTTACACAATGATAGAATATTTGATTATGAATTTGTTTCACGATAGTTTATTATATAAGCAAAAATGAGAAGTTACATGAATTAATTATAATGGTGAAAAACTTACTCTACCTCCTTTTACAGTGAAGGGCAAGAGAAGAATAGGAATCGTCTTTATCCCCTTTATATGTCGTGAGACAACGATAGGATCTCACAGGGTGTTTGAATAAATGCACTCAGTTCGATTTCGCGGTATGATATAAAGTTCTGGTTATCAGAACTCCGAACTGTCACTGAGAAATACCGACTATAGGACGACTGTAGTTGCGACTGCTTTTAAAATGTTTCAGTCGAAGGGCCTTTGTTCACCGATAATATAACTTGTTACAACGGCCGCGATCCAAGATGCTCTATAGGACTCACGCCCTAGTCGAAGGTACCTTGTTCACTATTACACAGAAACCGCGATCCAGGATGCTCTGTAGGACTCACGTCCTAGTCAAGGTGATTCGGTCGCGAGGTACTTGTTAACAGAATAACTGGTTGAAGCAAAAGACCACCATCGGAAGAAGTCCGAGGGTTTTTATAATAGATCAATCCTGTTGGAGGGAATGACCCTCGCAAATCTGAAGTAAAGCACGCTCCTCACAAATCTGAAGAGTAAAGCACGTCCGTTACAAAACTGAAGTAAAGCACACCCGTTACAAAACTGTTGTAAAGCACCTTCGAAGCGAATTGGTACCGAGGCACGATTGTTTCAAGAAACTTGTATTTTATATATTTTATTTTATGGTTTTTAATTACTACTTAATGAACTTTGTGAACACTAGATTCCTTCGTCTAATACATTTACTCTTGTTTATTCTTACTCTTCTCTTACCCCTTTAGGATTCGATTATTAGTCTACGATAATAGATGCACTCATTTGCATGTTTTTACTTTAATTTATTTCTTCTTATATTGTGCTTCTGACTACACAAGCAATTGTGTCACTTGTTCGCATTACTTTAGTACTTTACAATGGTTGCCTATCTTTTGGCGTTATGACAGAAATTCCAAAAATTTCGGGATATAACATTAAACTCTACTTCGTGAAAAAAATTTCAATAAATAAATAATTTCTGTATTTTAATAAATCTAGGCTTCTTCATGGAATTATACTGACACCCAGTTGGCGACTTTTTATGTAAAACCTGGAAAAAGATACAGATTTCGTTTCATCAATGCTTTCAGTACAGTATGCCCGTCAATTTTTACTATCGAGAATCATAATATCTCTGTTATTGCACAAGACGCCGAATCAGTTCATCCAGATTTGGTTACTTCTTTACATTCAAGCAGCGGTGAGATCATTTTGAACAAATTTAAAAAATGGTTTTCCTTTTAGTGATAGGGAAACACAATTTATTTTACAATGAATTTAGGATATATATATATATATATATATATATATATAAAAAAGTCACTTTTTATATTTAAGCAGAGATATTGTTAAAATCTTTATACATAATTATATAGTAAATTCTTAAATACATTTATAGTGTTATCACTCAGTTACTTTGAATTATACAGATGTAACCGAGTATACTTATTATATTTTTCGAAGTTCTATTTAGGTGAACGAGTAGACTTCGTCTTAACTGCAAATCAAAATCCGGGTTCGTACTGGATTCAACTTCGTGGCTTGAGAGAATGTTCAGAAAAAAAAATTCATCAATTGGCAATTCTCTCATATTTAGGGGTCTCCGAAGTGCCAAAATCACCAGCTCCTACGTATAAAAAACACCTGCCTAAAGGAAGAGTAAATATTTAGTTTTCAAAATTTAATTTTTCATGATGGGTTCTTAATATTAAAAACATTGAGCTGTGACATGTGGGAAGATTATATGATAAATTTAAATCTTATTTTTTTTTAAGGTTCACAATCCACCAGATGGTAAATGTGACAAAAAGAGATCCAAAGCGATTTGCGTCAATCAATTTAATACCACAAAAGCCGTGGACGAACGCCTCACGAAAGGCGAACCTGATCAACGAATAATTTTACCGTTTAGTATACATTTTTTCGAGGATAATTACAAAAAACTTTATGTTCCCAACACTTACAAAAAATTTTTTCGTGAGTATAAAAATTAAAAATGAGCAATGCAGGTAGTAAATATAAAATAAATGAGAAAAATGATTATCATATTTTTCTTACAGAAACGGCAAATCAAGCAGTTTCAGCGTCTATGATAGATAATATAATATACACACCTTCAAAGATGCCTCTAATTTCTCAAAATCCAGGTCCAAACGATACTTGCAGTCGTAATCATAATATTGCAAATTGTGCTACACCTTGCTATTGTACCCACGTCATTGACTCTAAAAAAGATTCCGTCGTAGAAGTTATTTTATATGATGAACGTTTGTATTATATTCTTTATTCTTTTTTTTTAATTTTTCTTTCACATTCGCTTTCAATTAATTTTTTGGACTGATTATCGATCATATATTATGCATTTTCAGTTCCTGCAAAGGTTCTGACTCATCCATTTCACTTACATGGATACGCATTCACCGTTTTGAAAATTGGACCTTATCAGCCAAGCCGAAACATTTCTCGTCATGATATAGATTTGATTATAAAAGATCATCAGGAAAAACTTAAATCAACAGGCTACAATCATCAATCACCAAAGAAAGATACAATTCTTGTGCCTTCTGGAGGATACGTCATCTTTCGTTTCATTGCCGATAATCCAGGTAATTAAATAGCATTGTTTTCTATATTCAGCAGACATTTATTTGTGTACAATAAATTTGAAATTTATTTAGGTTGGTGGCTTTTCCATTGTCACTTTGCTTGGCATTCAAGTACAGGAATGCAGATGGTTATACACGTTGGAGAACAAAAAGATCTTCCTCCGATTCCACCAAATTTTCCAAAATGTGGATCTTGGAAGCCTCCACCTCAACCTTTGGTATAACAGATTCTTTCTTTCTTTTAAAAATATTTTAGGCAAAAATATAGAAAAATAATTCTAGGAAAAACGCAAAAAATTCTCTTCTTCAAATGTTTATTTACAGGTTTCATCTCTTGGGACTACATGAGCAAAATAAATAATAGTTACACCTGCCTAAATCTATAAATCGTAATCGAATATTAGAAACAAAATATTTTTTTACAATTACACATAAGTACAACTGGAATTTTCATAATTCTAGTTCTGTTTCAAATATCATTCCAGGCCTCTTATTATTTCCACACTTTGGAAAGTTTAAAGGAACCATGGGTAAATTTTCACGATGTCCTACTCGCATTAAAAATTGCATTCCGGGTCCTGTAGTCGCAGGTGAAATTCCTGTACTTCTTGCCTCCCACAACCAGTAACCTGGAATTTTGAAATTACAAAGTATTAATTATATTAAAGAATAAAGAAGAAAATATATTTCACAAATATTTCCCAATCAAATCAAATTCAAATTAATTCTTACCAAGATTGTCTGTGTCAAAACGAACGATGACGTAACCCTTGTTAGGTACAACAAAAGTGTCCTTTTTTGGGGAATCTATTAAATTGTACGGTAATTTTTTATTACGGTACAATGAAACTATATTCTCTCTAGAAATTGGTCGCCCGAAACTGTGTCGTCCTATAATATTCACGTTATAGCCGTGCACATGAAAAGTATTGGAAGTATTGCCACCAAATCCTATGGATTAAACAAATAATTACAATTAATTATTGATTAATTAATGATCGGTAAACAGATGCAAAAGAATCTTCTCTCTGCAAATGTTCTTTTAAAAAACTTACCCTCATCTATTAAGATGAGTTCAACCGTTTTTCTTGAAGGAAGCTCTAAAATTTGCACACACTCACAAAACGCAGGTGTATTTTGGCACAGTTTTGAACGACTCTCCAGAGAACAAATTAACTCCTCTGGAGTATTTTCGGGCTGAGAAAGTATTGGCGACGAAGGATATTGAAAAGTCATTCCATTGATTTGTGATACTTGTGTGCCATTTACCAGTAAGCCTTGAAAATAAATAAATTCATAATTAATTTTTAAAAATTGTATAAAATAATATATCAATTTCCATTCATAATTATGCATTGAAAATAAAAAACACGGTCCTGCAGTTTAAAAAAATTGTTTTCTTACTCAAATGAGCGGGATAATACGTGTAATCATAAATATTGAAGGTGTCATCAGTCATTTCATCAGTGATAGCTTCAAAAGCATTAACATCGAAAGGGACATAAATTGTCTCTTCTGGATAATCCAATGCACCCACTTTTGTCGACACCTTCAAATCTAAACTACAAATAAAGTTCTTTGACACTTTGTTACAATCATATCCCTGCTCCAATGTCTGAAGAGTCTTTGGGCTTAAATAAACATTCGGTTCTTTTATTAGATCCATTGATTTCACTTCCGAATACTTAAGAACTGCCTCGTGAAATACATTTTGACAATCTAGAAGGCCTTGAAGACCAATGAGATATTTTCCTGGCCTTTGATTCGTTTCAAGAATAGCATCCAATCTTTCACCTGAAAACAAATGTTTCGAAAATCATGAAATTTTTATATGCGTAGCAAATTTTTGATGAATACAAAGAGATATAAGAAAGTTAACAAATCACACGTATAAAAATTTTTTTATTGAACAAAATCATACAAAGTTCAACATATATTGTAAAAAGTGTACATAAAAAATGTGTATAGATGCATAAAAGGACTACTAAGTAAAATCCCTGAAGTAATAAAAAGATCACATAACAGGATTAACTATAACACAAAATTTAATACTTGGCACAAATAGTGCTCTTTTTTAACTTTGCCGCAGGTCGACTGAATTGAGACTTTTAAGAAATCAGTTTTTAGCGAAAGTGACAATCACTGATGAATTATCACGAAAATAATAGGCAAACTAAAAAAATTATCAATTCATAGTCGTTATGTCAAAATGATATTCTATTCTCGAAGTAACTCCATCCTAGTAATGAAATTCTTTCAATTTAGATGGTACCGAACAGCTAGAGTTTTTTCGAGGATTGTAATTTCTAAAAGTAAAAAAAAAACTTATACCTATATTTAATGTTAAAAACATTTTAATTGAAAAATAGGATCGTACATTAATAATAGAAAAATACTTTTAAAAAAGAGGAAGCAGAAATGCTTTTTTTTTGGTAAAATTGAGGATCCATAAGTAAAATGCCACTAAGTTATAAAAAAAATTGCGTAAAATCGTGAAGATTACAAGTTTTCATAGTTAAATGCTTATATGTTTAAGGCCATTTCTGAAGCTGTCTTTGCTGTAAAATATAATTTTTATAACTTGTATTTGATGAGTTTAAAAAACAAGAAAAGATAAAAAATATTGACTGAGGTTTAATCGCTTTTACATACGCAGAAACTGGCCATTAAACAGAAACTGTTCTTTCAAATGTAAATTTTATGATTTATAATATAACAAAATCTTTGGAATCCGTCATATCTATGAAAAACTGAAATTTTTAAATATTGTAACTTAAACGCAATTCTCATGAAAGCACGTTGCTAAGATAAAAAATATTAAATAGTTGTAAACAATACATACATACTTCAACTTCACCGTCTGTGACTCACTCATATCGTGAAAATGTTCACAACTTTCTTAATGAAAGTATCATGGAGCGCGCTTTAAGAATATTATACACTGAATACAATTAATCTCACCAGGTTGTGACTCGCATTAAGAAATATTTTATCACGTAGAAAAATAGATTAACAGTTACACAGAAACAGGTATAATAATAGTTCTAAAAAAACTATCTTCCTTTTAAAAAAAATTATTAAAAATATGTCGAACTCCATTGAATGGCAAAAATGACTCTTCATAGCGGAGAAAATCATACATGTTATCTTTAATCTTATCATTTGCAATTTCATAAATTGAGCAATAACTGGAAGCACGAGTTTTTGAAAAATTTCGACGTAAATGGACCTTTCTTCTTAAAATAAATTTCTGACTGGGAGAAAATCTGGAAAAGAACTTTCACAGCAAAGCCTTGAAACTGTTGCGAACAAATAAATTTAAATTTTTTCTAAAATATAACGTCTCAATGGAAAAACGAGAACATTTTAATAAAATTATAACAGTTTCTACAGCCAATGAAAGTCCCGAAAGGCGAAAATACCCTGTATTTGGAATTTTCGGAGATTTTATATTTTCCAAACATTGTAAATATTTATCATTATAAAATTATTTCCGAACTCTGAAATTTTTCACTCACACGACTCCAGTAGGAACCTAAAAAACATTATTACATGCCGATCATATATGCTCAAAGCTCAAAGGTACTAATAAAAATAGCATCATCGACAAATTGGAAACCCTGAAACCATAATAACGTAACTAAAAGTGGTTGATTGCTTACTCAAAAACTGCGCAAGAAATGTTGCTCAAAATTTCAAAAGCATTTTTGATATCATGATCACGCAAAAGTCTATGAATAACGAAAAATGTTGCTCGCATTTACCTCTAAGATCACAATAAATATCGTATTATCTCTAAATAATGTATCGCCTGCTACTTTCATCCACTCAACGTCGAAAATTCTTAAAAAATAATGTGTTTGTTCTTCTGGAAGCAGATTTGGTTTGACGAGGCAATGTCGTTCACGTTCAGAGGATATTTCGAGATTTCCTGCAGAAAGTCGATATCAAACTGACATCTTGAGATCCTTAGAAAAATGACCATTGTTTTGTATCGCGGCCGCATTTCTCAAAACGAAAAGCAAGTACACTTTCAAGGCTGTTACAGAATTTTTCTCATTCCTGAGAAAAACATTTGATAGAAATGGACGATAGTATACATTCGGTAAACCCACCAAATAAGTTTAAGAGATTATGTCATCAGATGCGATCCTAGTGTTTTTGAAATATGTATACGGAAAAAAATTTAACGAAGCAAACGAGCGAATCAAGAATACCAATCTTAAAATGACAATTATTGAATTCAATCGAATCCCTGATTTTGCATCAAAGTTGAATTTCACAGAATTGGCACTGGTTATTCTTTATTTCAATCCCTCAAGAGATGATTTCACTTAGGTGAATCCCAAATTCGCTCCATCGTTTTCAGCTAAACTTCAAGTTACAATAACCAACATAATAATCCATTTCCGTCCAACATTTTTATCAGGATAACAATATCGCAAAGATCAAAATATTTGTTTTATGAAAAATTTGCGAGACAATCTACTGCCTGGAAAATATTCTTCTTACGACCTAGATTGCTTCATACGGAGATCACGTATGTGGAAGCATTAAATGGAGGCTCTGTACAGTGAATTGTACATTTCATCAAAAGTTATATCTAAATACAATCGCATGCAGCTCTCCCATGTCGACGAGGCTATCACATTCTTCGGTGGGTTCGAATCAGAACGAATTAACGACGCGTCTGCGCGTAAATCCCAATCTCCGCTTCAAAGAGAATCTGATTAATTTTCAGTTTCGCGACAGACCTGGAATATGAGTCAGGTATTTCGGCCAGTTGCACAGCGATACTCTCGCCGAATTTCACGTACTCTTCTTTCATCTTCTTTCTGTTCTCCTCACCGATCTCCATTTTTGCCTGGCCCGATTCCTCTAAACTCAGAGGACTATGATTTTCAGGGTGTGAATATCTCTCAATCACTTTTACACTAGAAGAGGACAATTCGTCCGCATCTTCGCTTAGAGACGCATTGAAGGAACCCGTTACTGAACCATTCGTTTCATCATTGGACTCGACGAAAGTTATGCTTTCTGGGTCTATGTCGCTCACAAGGTATTCTTCTTCTAAGGACTTGGAATCTTCAACGACCTGAAATGTTAAAACATAATTTAAAAACTTTGCAGAACTTTCTAATAAAAAAAAGACGCATAAATAAAGTTTTGAAAGCAGGTATATCTGGTTCGTAGTGCATCTGGTGCAGGTGCAGGAGAGATGAGATAGTAGTAGGGGAACCGGTGAATTGAGGGGAGACGGAGAACGTACAACCGGCTTTTATCTACATTCTCGCGTGTATTCGAACAAGGCAGCCGGCAGCGTCTCTTTCTCGTCTTAACAAAGGATTCAGAATTGCTTAAATCAAATGACGCTGCCGAAATGCTAAAAATACAGTAAATCTAGGAGATAAAAAAGCTCGGCGATGCCTTAATTATTAATGAATAATAAATATACATAAAATCTTGAATGACATACCTTCTTTCTCCTGTATCGCCGGGTGCCAAACTGCAAAAACTGCATCGATTTGAAGGCGAACCACTTGGAAACATACAAATCTTCAGGGCTATTGGCATTTTCCTTGCTGTTTTGGATTTTGTGGACCTCGCGCGAGTATTGACACTTGAGATTAGTGACTTTTTTCTCAACTTCGAGAGTGTTGCAGCCGAGGATGTCAGCAAGTTCCTTAATAGCGCGTTTGCGTTTCGCGCGATCACGATAACCACGAGCGTTGCAATCCCAGAGTACGCGACGTTGCTGATATTCGCGCAAAAGTTCCAAAGTTTTGTCCCTTGTCCACTCCATGCTACAGCCACTGGTCACACTTTCTTGTTTAGGAGTACTCATGTCCTCCCAGAGCCCTTGGGTATACATGGACATACGAAGTTAGGAAGGATAATAATCCTTTGATCTCAGATTCCCAGGGGATAAATAGTGGAGGATTCCGAAACAATGCAACCCTTGCAAAAGTTAAGAGATGCGTCGCGTCACACGAAACGAACAAACGTTTTAATGATTTTTCGTGAGACGCGCGGTTCGGTTGATCACCTTCCTTTCTTTATTTCCCTTTGCGGAAACCCGGCGAGCTCACGAAGATGACCGAGTCTGCGCAAAACAGCGCAAAAGCCCTCGTGAACATAATCCGGCAACCGACATTCGAAATCCCCACTATTTTTCTCATCCAGTGTCCTTCCTTTCTGTTCCTTTCGTTCCCGCGCGGCTGTAAATGTGACGTTCCAAAATCTTCCAAAAGAAAAGGGCCCATATTGTCGGTACGGACTTACGTATGGGTGAAAATAAAAAAGTTGACAATATCCTGTCCCTGGAATCTTATTGGCTAATATATGAAGAAATAATTATTTTATTTACACGGTTTTATTTAGAGCGTGTTTTTATTTACAACATCTTATGTGCTAATTATTTTTACTTTATCCCGTATCAAAATAAATTCGATTAAATTTGAGTAAATGTCATCCGGTCCCATGTCCCCTACTACATTTTTTTCATTTTTGTAGCGTTATATATTTTCATAGAAAATTCTAGATCTAATTATATCAGTGCACGGATACTTTCAGAATTGATTGCAGAATTTGAAAATAAAGTTCATATTTTGTTTCTAATAATAATTGCAAAGTATTAATCACTTTTTAAATGTCCCCGAATTTTTGTGTCATCCGGTCTCAAAACAGTTTTTTATTAATTTTATGATAAAGGAGTTTAATTTTTCCCTATAAATTTATAAACAATAAAAGGTCATTAGTTATATCAAAATTCAATTATACTTTTAAGTAGCCATGAAGTGTCGTGTGTTTTTTGAGAAAAATAACTAATTTGAAAACCCTAAAGTGCCCGTTTGGTGCCCGTACATCAATTCGGTATGAAAGAAATATTAATAAGCACATGTATTTATTACGTATAAACAATTAATAGGTTATTCCAGATTAAAGTTATCCTTTGGAATAATGAAATTTTTCGTCGTTAAATTTGTCATCCGGTCACACAATAGGTATTTACAATCAGTGAAGTTAGTTGCAACAAAAAAATATTGTCGATTAATGTCGATATTTGGATTCTTTTTAAATTTAAAAATAATTTTTAATAATCTTAAGGATATGTGATACATAATGATGTCACGAATTACCGACCGATTTTTTATTTATATTAGGTGGGTTTCTTAAGAGAGAAATGCAAATATAATGCTGAAAGAGAAAAAAAATTAAGAATACATCAAGGAATTGAAGTCTGGTGCTTTTCAATTTTTATTTTGAGAAAAAAATATATTTTTGAAAATTGTTTTTTCAAAATAAAAACTGATACGCATTAGACATCGATGCCTAAATATATTCTTTATTATTTTCCGAAATTTCAGCATTATATTTGCATTTCTTTCTTAATAAACCCGCTGAATGTAAATAAAAAATTGGCCGGTAATTCGTGGTGTAATTATGTATCACATACCCTTAAAGCAATATTTCATTTTGATTACAATGCTTTTATTAAAGGAGAATATTATACATATAAGCCTCTAAAAGAAGATTTTTACACTTACACTCATCTCGCCTTACTGTGCCTCTTGTTCTTGTGCCGGCTTCACGGTTGTTCACGCTTGACTGCTTCTGTCTTCCCCCCCTGAGCATCCCTTGACACCCAACACTGAAGCTCATCGCTCAGACAGTCAGGGCCGCATCAGAAGTTGTTTATATCGCGACTCTCTGAGCACTTTTGTACGTTCAGAGACTATATGCGCGGTCCTGAATGTTGACATAAGAGTGCTCGCTCGTCACTTTAAATCTGGTTCAAACTGGATTTTAATTAATAGCGCCCGTTACTGTATCGACCAGACACGAGGCCGGCACAGTTACGAGAGATGAGTGTATTGTGATTAATATGAAGAGAAAAGAAAGTCTCCGTATGAATCGAAAATATTTTTTTTTTCTTTTAAGTATAAAATCGAAAAATTCCAACTTTTTAATTTTCACCCGTATAGTGACATATAGCCGGACAAATTTCCAACACTTTAAGCCCAGAACGAACCTAGGGTTTTCAACCTAGGTTGAAAAACGAGTTACTGGGACGATTTTTAAGTTGGAACATCGAAACACCGCTTTTCGAGAAAAACGCATTTAAACATTTAAAGTTGGCAAATACAATAAGCATAAGCCAACTTTTATATTTATATTTTATTATATTATAATATAATATTATTATACTATATTTATATTTATAGATTAAACTATGATTTCCTATTCAAAACCCAAACTCGATAATTCCGAATTATTTCCGACCTTTATTCCCAAAAACGCGAATATCTTCGAAACTACGATCGACAAAAAATGGGCCCTTTTCTTCTGAAACGTCACAAATTATGGTTTCTCATTCTGACCCTTTCGCTAGACTTTCACTTTCGTACACTCCGAAACAGATTTTTATCTTCCTCACACAAGAAAATAATATTTAAAAAAAATTAAAACCGACTTCAAAAAAAAGTTCGTGCCAATTCAGGAGAGATTTTCAATATTTTCAGGTGGGGTAACTGATTTAGATGAAACTTGGCAAATTTCAATTACATGTCGAGATTCACCAAGTTTGAGGTCAAAATATTATTTAGTTCATGAGATGAAAAAATGTGACAAATTTATTTAAAGAGCGATATTTCGAGAACTAGACATCGTAGATTATTATTATATTATTTATCAGCATTTGGAACTCGAAAGTTCATTGCCTCATCTACCCGAGACCGCCACGCGTCTCTATCCTGTGC
>JBAGKK010412587.1:0-22676 GCA_037177015.1 Euceroptres primus
AGCTTTGTTTAAGAATCCTATTAGATGGCACTTCAAAAAAAAAGATTGATTAGTTTGGTCAAACACGCACCGAAGTAGAGGGGGTGAAATTTTTGTACTTTGCGCAAAGAGACTCTGCTTCGGATATAAATATCTTTTTATGTATGGCATATAAAAAATTTTGACCCAAACATTTTCAATGAATTTTTTCCCAATATTTCGAATGAAATAAAAAAATTTTGAAAAATTCAAAATTTAGCTATCATTTTTTAAAATCAAAAAAATTTTTGATTTTTTTTTATGTTCTACCCTTTTTTTCTTTTTTTTAACTAAAAATAAAGCTTGAGATGCTTAGTTTCAGATCTTTGAGTAACAAAATGTTTTTTTTTGTTGTTTTTGAAAAATTGAATTTTAAGTAACCTAGAAAATTCAAAAAATTTTTCCTATACGCGAAAAAAATTCGGAAAATTTTTTGCATGTACAGTTTTTCATAACAAACAATATTGACTTATAACAAATAACAAATAACAAATTAACAATAAGAATAAAAAATCACCATAACAAATTTTTTAAAAATTAGTTCTGGATTTTAGAACCTTTTTTTCAAAAATGAAATTTTTTAAATTTGGCTGATTGCGCATTTTAAATGTACAGATAATATTTATACTTATTATATTTTATATATTACATGTAAATTGCACATTCAAAATACGCAATTAACCAAATTCAAAAAAATTTCATTTTTGAACATTTTCAAAAAATTCTAAAGTCAACAAAAAATCTTTGTTTGAATTTCCGTTTTTACAATATTGTTTTTTATGAAAAACTGTACATGCAGAAAATTTTCCGAATTTTTTTCGCGCATGGGTAAAATTTTTTGAATTTACCAGGTTACTTAATAGTATATTATGCAACATGTGCGTAAAATGCGGTTTTACACTCGCGATCGCCACAAGTGGGTAAATCGTACGCAACGATATTTTTTGACACAATGTGTGTAAAAACGCATTTTACGCACACTGTGTCAAAATAGTATATTATGCAACATGTGCGTAAAACCGTACGCACAAGTTGCACACGATATTTTTTGACACAGTGTGCGTAAAATTCGCTTTTAACACACCCATATTAGTGGGCGTATCATAAGTCGTTTTACGCACTAATACGGGTATGTAAAAACGCATTTTACGCACACTGTGTCAAAAAATTTAATTTTTCAAAAACAAAAAAAAAATACATTTTGCTATTCAAGGATCTGAAAATAAGTATCTCAAGCTTTATTTTTAGTTTAAAAAAATAAAAAAAGGGTTGAACTTAAAAAAAATCAAAAATATTTTTGATTTAAAAAATGATGGCTAAATTTTAAATTTAAAAAAATTTTTATTATATCATTCGAAATATTGGGAAAAAATCTATCGAAAACGGCTGGGTCAAAACTTTTTATATTCCGTACATAAAAAGATATTTATATCCGAAATAGAGGCTCTTTGCGCAAAGTACAAAAATTTCACTCCCTCTACCTCGGCAAGTTTTTGACCAAACTGATCAATCCTTTTTTTTGAAGTGCCATCTAATAGGATTCTTAAACAAAGCTTTGTTATTGACAAAAAACGTAAAATTGCAACTTTTTTTCAACACGTTTGCTTGGATTGTTACTTTCAATTAAGAGATAGGTAAAACGTGAATAGGACTTTGTTTTCACAGCATAAAATAAGCTTTAAAATTAGCCCTTAGCGAATATCCTACGACAAACAGTTTACGAGGTATGAATTTGTTAATTAAAATTGTGCGTTTTTCAGAGAAGACAAAGCGGTGATAAATTTTCATTGTTGTAAAAAAATCGCGATCGGGTTTTTGCTTTTGGATTCTTAAATTGGATAATTCAAAGTATTAAAAAACATTTTTTTTGGATTTCAGAATCCAAAAATGACCAGAGGGGACGGGGTACTTTTTTTCTCTAGACATTTATATTTTGTAAAAAAAAATCTGTTGCATTCAATTTTGTTGAAATATCTAACAGATTGTGCATCTTTAGGAAAAAGTATGTTTAAGATATCAACAAAATTTTTCACATTGTTTATGACAAATCGTTATTTCCAAATTTAAAAAAAATTTCTATTACAATTTGGCGTAGTTCTGTGAAATTGTTTATAAAATTTGTTTAAATAATATTTAATATTATATATTTAAACGTAGGACTTTTTGAAAAAATAGTAATTAAAATCCACTTTCCTCAATGGTTATACCCAATTCTTTTCAGATTTTCTGGTAGCTGTAAGTATAGAAAAAATTATTGCTTATAACGATTTGTTATAAACAATGTAAAAAATTTTATTGACATCTTAAACATATTTTTTCCTAAAAATTCACAATCTGCACAAACACAACAGATTTTTTTTTACAAAATTTGAATGTTTAAAAAAAAAGTTCCCCCAACCGCTCTGTCATTTTTGGATTCTGAAATCCAAAAAAAATGTTTTTTAATACTTTGAAATGTCCAATTTGAGAATCCAATGGCAAAAACCCAATCGCGATTTTTTTGCAAAAATTAAAGTTGATCGTCGCTTTTTCTTCCCTAACAAACGCACAATGTTAATTAACAACTCGTAAACTATTTGTTGTAGGATATTCATAAAGGGTTCATTTTATAGCTTATTTTATTCTCTGAAAACAAAGTTTTATACACTTTTTACCTATCTCTTAATCGAAAGTAACAATCCAAGCAAACGTTTTGAAAAAATGTTGCAATTCTACGTTTTTTGTTAATAACAAAGCTTTGTTTAAGGATTCAGCCTTGAACTTTTCAGGGCCTCAAAAATACACCCATCCACACATTTTAAGATAAAAATCAGTTTGCTTCTAATTTGTTCCAGCAGAAATCCTAATTTGTACTATAAACTTTATAGTAAATATCCAAATAAGAATGCTTTCGAATAATGCAATTAATAATCCTCGAAAAGCGGATGTCTTTAAAAAATAATAAAAAATTTTGAAAACGAGAGAAGGAGAAAAAAAAATTGTTTTGAAGATATCTTAAACAAGTACTTCGTAGAAAACGTACTGTTTCGAGTTACAGTTGGACGGTATTCTACTGCGTTCTGCGATGATTGTTCGAACCGTTATCTGCCGACAGAAAAAGAAGCTGTTGTGAGAATTGAAAGAGTACGAAGAGTTCTTAAGATACATAGGTACCGCTTCACAAATTTTTATGCGAATATTAAAGTCAAAACAATAATTGAGACAATATAATCAGGTAAACAGTAAGCAGGAATAAACAACTTTAAGCGTCCAATTTTCAAAGGTTTTTGTAAGATTAACAGCAATCTCTTATTCTAATTTGAGAATGTTTTTAAGTGTGGACTTATTTTAAAGAGCCTTGACCCCCTAAAGTTAAAAATTTCAGACCTAGAGAGAAGTTCCTTTGCAAAAGTGATTTCTGAATGTGTTACAGTGATGCAAATGTTTAGAATAAATTTTCTCACCGAATGAAATTGGTTTATACTAGTCTTATTTTGTAATATTTATGTTATGTCGAAAGATATTTGGCTACACAATTTTTTGTTCCTTCTCAAGCGTTGCAAATGTTGAATATTGAATATTCTTCAATATTCTATAATAATGTGAAAAAATCCCATCAAAGTTGCGTAACATTTTTTTTTATTAGTTTTTTTTTTGTTTTTATCTACATATATTGAATTTAAATGGATATAGAGAGTGAACGTGATTAGATTCAAGTTTAAGGTCTGTCTGAGTTCATTCTATACTTCGGTCGTTCATTTCTTCTAGGTCCTCCTCCTTGTCGCTAGACCTTACTTGGAAAGATCATCTCGGCATGCGACGTCGCGTTGTCGAGAGATGCGATCTTCCTGAGTCGCGGTAGCTGCAGCTGCTGCGATTCGCGCGATCGCGCGACCTTGTACATATCTTCACTAGAGAGCCTTCTGATCTTCCTGACCTCACGACCTCGAATTAAAGGAAGCATTTAAAGAGGTGGATAAGCCTTCACAAATACAAAATATCTCTAAACCTGGGCAATTCTATTTTTTCTTTTTTAGACAAATCCATTAATAGAAAATTCCTAAAATAAATTAACAATCTCATCTTCTGGGTTCACCAGGAATCTTATAGAATCACTAAAGCTTATTACAAAAGAGTCCCAAAATCTTCTATACTCTTCCAGAATCTTATGAAAAAAAAAATTCACTGGTATCTGTTCAAATTCATCAAAATATTCTAGGCTGTTCAAGAAGCTTCTAGAATGTTCAAGAAACTTCTAACGCTTCCATAACTTTTTGTATCTTCTAAAATCCTCGAGAATCTTCTAGATTTTCCTATTAATTTTATCTATTTTTATTATCTATATTTCATGAAATTCTAGAATCTTTCAATGTTTAGCAGAATCCCCAATAATATACTTACAAGCACCAAAAATATTTGAAACCCAAAATTTTCTAGAACCATCCAAAATACTCTATCTATTTTAGAAAAAATTGGAAATATTTATCATTGGTATGGAAATATTTTCATGTTAGAAAATATATTTAACCAGCAATATTACACGCGCGCTAAAGCGTGCGTGAAACATTGCATTGCCAAATATTAATATAGTAAAAAAATACTTATATCTCTTTGAATTAAATGCATTTTTTGTTCGGCTGTTTAATATGCGCCTCCTTGTTACAAATCCACGTCTTCTAATCAGCAGCATCAATTAAAGATTCCACTTTTTGGAAAAAGTGGCCAATGAAATAAAATCAGGGCTTTCTAAATAATTAAAAATTTCCTGCTTTCTTTTTAGGGGACGTTTGCTTATAGTCTCCTTGTTACAAAAAAACTTTGCCGGCCAGTAGGATCAATTAAAAATGTCAGTAAACTTAGAAAAAAAGCAACGTCGATTGGAAAAAGTAAAATAAATTCGGGGCTTTCTTAATAATTAAAAATTTTCTGAATTTTTCTGAAAATTTTTTTAAAAACCTAGAAAAAAGCAACAACGATTGAAAAAATGCCAAATTTCCACTTTTTGGGAAAAGTGGCCAATGAAATAAATTCGGGGCTTTAACAATAATTAAAAATTTCCTGTTTTCTTTTCGGAGGACGTTTTCTTAGAGTCTCCTTGTTCCAAAAAAACCTTTGCCGCACAGCAGGATCAATTAAAAATACGAGTAAACCTAGAGAAAAGCAACAACGAATGCAAAAATGACAAATTCCCACTTTTTGGGAAAAATTAGAAATAAATTCGTGGCTTTAACAATAATTAAAAATTTCCTGTTTTCTTTTCGGAGGACGTTTCCTTAGAATCTCCTTGTTTCAAAAAAACTTTGCCGGCCAGCAAGATCTATTAAAAATAAAAGTAAATCTAGAGAAAAGCAACAACGAATGCAAAAATGACAAATTCCCACTTTTTGGGAAAAGTGGCCAATGAAATAAATTCGTGGCTTTAATAATAATTAAAAATTTCCTGTTTTCTTTTCGGGGGACGTTTCCTTAGAGTCTTCTTGTTTCAAAGAAACTTTGCCGGCCAGCAAGATCTATTAAAAATAAAAGTAAATCTAGAGAAAAGCAACAACGAATGCAAAAAAGCCAAATTTCCACTTTTTGGGAAAAGTGGCCAATGAAATAAATTCGGAGCTTTATCAATAATTAAAAATTTCCTGTTTTCTTTTCGGGGGACGTTTTCTTAGAGTCTCCTTGTTCCAAAAAAACCTTTGCCGCACAGCAGGATCAATTAAAAATACGAGTAAACCTAGAAAATAGCAACAACGATTGCAAAAATGCAAAATTTCCTCTTTTTGGAAAAAGTGTCCCATAAAATAAATTCGGGACTTTTTCAATAATTATAAATTTCCTGTTTTCTTTTTGTAGGAGGTTTGATTAAAGTTTCCTTGTTACAAGAAAATGTTTTCCGGGCAGCAGGATCAATCAAAAATACCAGTAAACCTGGAAAAAGCAATAACGATTGCAAAAATGCCATATTTCCACTTTTTGGAAAAATTGCCTTAAAAAATCAATGAGGGCTTTCTGATTATTGAAAAATTATCAAGGCTGTAAATTAAAAATTTTTTCAATGTTTTTATGAGTGAAATGACTTTTGGGTCATTGTAAATAGTCAATTATCTACATTTACTATACATAACATACAATGATACAATAGACCTTTTTATATCAATTCGGAAGTCTTAAATGCGTACAAACAAGCCACGAGCAAGCCGTCATTTTTTTCGGACAGTTATGGAGAGTGAGATACAGATATCGGAAATCTCGTTTGTTCTTGTCAAAATTATCCGAAAATTCCGTTTTTTTCTCGCCTGGTCTTTTTTTCCCGCAGCCTTTAATCGGATATCGAATTGATCCATTTTTTTACAGTTTGTCCACTTATGTACATTCATCTATTTTCAAATAATGCTTCTATCGCAAAAATGCAAAAGAATTGACAAGAATTGGCACGCATGCACACCAAAAAGTGATTGAAATGAAAAGGTCTATTACTATAAAAATTTGCAAAATTTTAGAATTGAACGGTTTTAGTGCACCCGTTAGATTTTGAAATCAGTTGGGCCAATTTAACTTCTTATTGAAAATAAATCAACGTAACAGCAACTTTACCCTGCGAACGGAAAACTATCAAGATTATTGTATGTAATAGAATATTATTCATTATTTTGAATGTCCAAAACCAAATTTCTTATTACTTCGTGAAACATTTTGAATTATAAAATCGAAAACTGCCAATCTGTGATGTAAAAAATCGCAAAACAAAAGTTTCTTTCCTGTTCTGAATTTTTACTTCTAATACGCTGCCACTCTGTGATGTAAAAAATCGCGAAACAAAAGTTCCTTTCCTGTTCTGAATTATTACTTCTAATACACTGTTTTTTTAAAGTACTATTTTCAATTCCACAACAATTTGTTATAAATTACAGATAAATATTTTTATTTCATTCACTGAATGGGGAACAATAATGCATTCAGTTGCTGGTCGTTAACACCATACGCGTGTTCAGTCTTCATCTTCATAGTCATGAGTAGTCACGGGATGTCGACTCTTCAATAATTCATGTATCATCTCCTCGAGATCAATGAGCTTGAAACCAGTGACGTGTACTCCACCATTGGAAAATGCAAAGTATATTCGAGGTTCTTAGAATATCAGCATCCAAGATACTGTTTAAGAGAATTTTCTATTTTTCTGAAGTCAATTTTCATAATAGTTTTATGAAAACGTAATATATAAATCATTGTTTAAACATTTTCAAAGTTAATTTATAAAGAGTATCCACTACTTTAAAGAAAATTGAGTTGCTGTCCTGGATTCAATATCCGGTATATTTATTGAAAAAATGCCTTTTTCTTGATTTCTTATTACATGAAAGGAAACGCCAAGTAGACAAAAAGCACTCAACCTTGAATTTATGCAAGAGTTGACAGGTTTCCTGGTGTTCGATTTATTGTAGATTACACTTCAATTATTTATTTTTCTTTATTAAAATAATACGTATCTATATATAATTCCATCCATCATAATTTCACCTATAATGAACATTAGGTATTCAATTTCAAGCACTCCATTTATTTTAAATTAATTTCCAGATTAAATTAATTCAAAATATTCAATAGAGATTAAGGTGTGGTTACTATGTGAAAAAAGCACAGGTGAGAAATGTTACAAAAATAGTTTGATCACGAAGTACTATAGTTGAAAGTACATCCTGTCGATTTCGCGACTTGTTTTAATAAAGCTTCTGGCAGACAGAACATAGTAATGAAGAACACAGAACATGCGAATATAAAGGAAAGAGTGTTCTTTAAACTTTAAAGTTTAAAGCACCGTAAGTCCAGGTATTTTCGATTAAGGTCGATCTGAAGGCCGTGTAGAAGTCGCAATCCTGTGAATCATCTCTCTTCGTGATTATGTGACTCTTTCGTTGTAAGAGTCGAACATCGTATACATTGCAAATATTTCACCGAATGAATGAGATAATCTATGGGCACAGTCTATACATAATAAATGCAATCAAAATTCTGTTTTAGGATTTTTTTAATTAGTCTATTTTAGATTTTCATCTATTTTCTAGAATCTTCTGGAACCTTCTAGAAACTTTTATATTCTTCTTCTTTATATTCTATTTTTTCAGAGTATGTATTCTTAAATCTTCTAGAATCTTCTCCATTTTCTCAAAACGGAGTAAAATTTCTTTAAGGATGTTCTCCCCGTACATTCAAACTCAAAATTAATTAACCTTTATCTTGAATTATAAAATCAACAAAACTTAAATTTTGTTAATTCCAATGAATTTTAAAATTTTAATTTTATTGAAAAGTAGTTGTTTGGATATTTATGTTTTTCCTTCGTCTTAGACAAAAGTCGTAATTTTCATTCAATGCCAATTCTCAACTGCAGACTAGTTTTTTTTTCCTTCAAAGATCCTTTATAATTTTATTTGGTACGTTTTTATTAAAATTTGTAATTTCAGGGATCACAATCAGTCCCCTATTCTCCTTTTGTCCCTATTTTCCCCTTATTTTTCTCAAGATTCCCTAAAATCCATATTTTTTAGAATGGTCCCCCTTTTTCTTACTTTTTTCGAAAAAATACCCTATTTTCCCTAAAATTGAATTTCTGAACCGCTGGGATCCCTGAATTTGGCATATTGTTTAATTTTCAAGATCATTACCTGTATCTTAATTTTAAAATAAAATAATTTTAATAAAAACGTACCAAAAAGAATTGTAAAAGATCTTTTAAGGAACAAAATGAGCTGAGAATTGTTGATTTTAATTTAAAAAAATCAAAATGAGTTGAGAATTCAAATTGAATGAAAATTACATCTTTAATCCAAGACGAAGGAAAAACCCTGGAAAACCCCAAATATCCAAATAACTATTTTTAAGTAAACAACTATGACACAAACTATTTTTTCTATTTTTTCTTTTTCAAAATTCGTTAAAAATAATTTTGGGCTTATTCGCCTTGAAATTATAAATCAACATTAAGCCCCAGACTTTGATACTGTTCAGAAAATTCATTTTTCGATTATGAATGGTTCTTAGTCGCTCAAACATAGATTTGATTAATTCTGAGTTTGTCCATAATGTATAAGATATTCTACGTTGTTTCATATAATATTTTTGAATGCTCAAGAATCTTCTGAATTATTATATAATAACCTTCTAGAATCTTCTGTATTATTTTTAAATTCTCCATAATCTTTCAGAGTCTCCTGTAATGATTCAAATTTTAGCATCTTCTAGGTTTCGATCTGTTTTTAAAGAAGGAACTTCTTTTTCATATCATTTTACCCCATTTTCTCTTTTTTTTACCTCATAAAGGTCGAAAAGGTCATTCCGGACCTTCAAGAAGTGGTTGAAAGCTACAAATTGTCTTTCTCCTTTTCAACAACACTGCAAAAATACCAGTTGCATAGACAAGTCGTTTTCTCGTCTTAGCCCTGGGTGGATGCTGACTTTGAATGATCTTTTAAGAAGGGTAAATGCAAAGAGGTCCCAAGTGGTCCGTACAACTTGCTTACCAACCACGCCTCGTATTGTCTTCTGACATTCAGGCTCCACCATCGGGTGGTACATACATACATTTTGCGATACGCAGAGGGCATATTATGATTTAGCCTTGACGCTAGATTACGACGTGTGGGTGGTAGCGAGCGACTGCTGCAAACTACGGTGTAAATAAAGTAGACCTATTGCGATCGATCGTTAACTTTGGTTGTTAACAGCATGTAATGTCTACAGAGAACGCTCCAAGGACGTCTTTAATGTCAAAGTTTCAAACATCCCCGGATTTAATATCCCAGGGATAAAAGTCAAGTTAACGCAGCATAAGCAACGCTTTTAAAGACGCACTTCAGAAAGTGTGCAACAAACACGTTTAACGTGCCAATAGCTGGTTTATTTGCGCCAAATTGCCCCTACCTCTCACCTACAGGGTCACATTTTTTTGTTAATAATACCTTTTATAGCTATGTATTATCTGTACTTTTTGTATTATTTAGCATGCAATAGTTTAAATTGCAGGTGTTTGTAACACATTCAGATATTTTATCTATTTATTTTTACATTTGGAATCAGCTCGAGTCTTATTTATGGCGAATTGAATTTTTGTTCTGGAAGTGGAACTGGTTTTATTAAATGTAGTTTTCTAATGTAATGTCTCTAATTGCATTTGATATTAGGCTCGTATTTTAAGGTGTTTATAGCTTGTACTTTTTGCTTAAAGTAAAGCCAATGGTGAATTATACTTTCTTCAAGATTGCTAATTTTCATTTATGGAAATTTTAAGGATTTTAAGCTTAGTTTATTTTCTTAATTAAAGGTAAAGAAGTTTTAAAATCCTAAATTGGTTTTCAAATTTGCATTCAAATTTGCATTCAATTAAATAACAATATCTAAAATGGATATACATACATAAAATATATAAAACAGAAATGAGTATCTAAAAGAAGTATTTTTTCAAACTTGATCTGCTTTGTACGTTGTTATAGCTTTCACTGAATATGACAATGATACTTTTTGCAACATAAATATCAGTGTCACTGAACCCAGGGTAGAACGAGTGTAAGTACATTTCAGCGTACACGATTGTATGTTTCTACGATCCTGTGTCAAGGACGATTATGAGATTCTATTCTATAAATAAATTTTATATCTTTCAAACTTTAAGATTCAAAAATGGTTCCCTTATTTTCTTTAAATATTTTTTATGTCAATGAATGTCCGTGCTATATAAAAATCTTATAGAAATTTTAGAATTCTTCACTTAAAAAAATGTCTGGTTAAATTAATTCTTGTTAAAAAATTAAATTAATTCTTGTTAAAAAATTAAATTAATTCTTGTTAAAAAATTAAATTAATTCTTGTTAAATATGCCCTTACTATTTTTTCTAGTTAAAGTAATCAGAATTCTGATTGTTTTAATCAGAATTTCTGGTTAGTTTAACCAGAATTCTGGTTACTCTAACCAAAAAAAATAGTAAGGGCATATTTAACCAGAATTCTAGTTAATTTAGCCAGAAAATTTTTTGAGTGTTTAAATTTTTCATAGTCTTAAAGTTATGCAATAGTTTGCAATAATTGTATTTCTTTTTTTGTTACAGGTAAGTTTCTCTTTCTACTTCAATTAACAATCATCAACGACAAGGTGAGGTCTGCTAATTAATAATAATTTCTAGAGAAATTCAAATTAGTCCGAAAATTTTGATTTTGACAAAAACTAATTTTTTCTTTAGAGATAATACAATTTTTACTAATTTTTACGTACAATTTTGAACGTGGAAACCAATGGGTTAAAATACTTGACAAATCTTGCTATCTTTTGCCGGTATAAAAAAAATTATTATTCGGTTTATCTCCAAAAGTCTGTTACAAAACTTCTTTCCCAAAGTTTATAACACAGTCAATCCTCTTTTCTCCCTTTTTCCCTGCCCCCCTCCCATTTTTCTCAAGATCCCCAGGTGTAAAAATTATGCATAATCTATACATAGTGAACTATGAGTAGTCACTATGCAAAAAATTATGCATAAATTATGCATAAAATGTTGCAAAACAAGGGACAACTTATTTTCAACTGTTTCCAGCATTTTGATACCTTCAGATTTATTGAATATGCATAATTTATGCATAATTTTTAGCATAGTGACTACCCATATTTCATTATGCATTGATAATGCATAAATTATATCCCTAAAACGGTTATTTTTGAAAATCTTCTAGAAACTTCAAAACTTTTCTCAATTTTTTAAAAATTTTCTAAAATATTGTAGATTGACTCTAAATCTTCCGGACTCTTTCAATGTCTTCCAAAATTTTCTGTAATCAAATAATCGATTTTTTTAGCAGTCCTCCATTCTATCTTCTATAACTGCAAATTCTAAAGCATGAAACTAACTTCACAAAAACTGTCTGCATCACTCACTTTTTCTCTGTGAAACTTTCATCTATCATCTCGAAAGCGTTGACTAAATGTGTGCTAGACGTACCATCAACATATGAATTTCTAAATATTATAGACTTCACGAACAGCATTAGTTCAGTTTTTGCTGTTTATGTAGGAATGTGGAGCAAAGGATTACAAGCAAACCGATCGTTTTGACCATGTATTTCAGCTTCAAGAATCTTATTGAAAGTTGAAGAATATATAGATGCACAATTATAGATTCTATATATATATATCTGTTTATAGCAACCGTGGTTTATAATTACTCGTTTGAAACCATTTGTCTTGCCATCTTAACTTACTTTTCTGTCATAAAATCGAAATTTTTATAACTCGAACGCTATTTTATGTATGTCTTTGTGCCACCATCTTTATGGACTATTTTTATCGGTAATAATCGTCTATAGTATTATAACTAACTTTCTACATTGTAGAAAGTAGATGATGGTCACTGGGAAAATCGAGCTCGATTAATCTGTCTAATAATTATGCGACTTTTGCCCGAGGAGGCTACACTTAGGCTGCCAGTTAAGATGTTATGACCATGCATTATATGCGGGCAGATAAATGAAACAAGTGCAAGCCTCTACTTCCTACTTCGATCTCAAATAGTTCTCCTTCTAGTCATCATTTTTATACTTTAGAGTGACGGTCCTAATTTGTTTAGAACGAAATCGCTTTTCAGGAAGTTGAGCAACAAATTAAATTCAAAACGAATTAACCACAAATGAATTCAGTGAAATGAATTCACTTCGAACATAAACGATACTATAATTTAAAATAGCATTCAAACTCTCATTTGGAAGAATCAGATTGGTTCTAAAATGTTCATATCATCAAAACATTTGTTTAGGCATTATCGGTAATTTTATTTTGTGCATTTTCGGAATTACATATATCCTCATTTTGGGGAATATACAATTATTAAATTGATTAATAATTTAATCTAGAAAATATTTTCTCAGTTTGACTGCTTTTTGGAAAATAATTAAGTTTAATTGAAGTGAAATATCTAGGGATTTTTCTTCTTCTAAAGACGAGACTTCCTGATTGAAAGGAGAAGATCAAGTTCAAGGATTTACTTTTACTTTACAATTGCTGGCTACGTTAGTGTCCCTAACGATCGTTATACGCTGTATAACAGAATAGCTTTGCTCGCGTGACCGAAAACCAAAATTTTTTTCACGTAATCGTGGGAAGAGGCATATAGTCAGACCTCTTGGCAAAACGATTTTGCCCCGAACTCACGATTCCTTCTATTCAGGATTGATATCGATCACACGTGCTTTAAGAACTGTAAAATTACAGTGTAAATTGATACAATTTGTGTTCTCAATTTTATGAAATTAAAATAAATACTTTATTATTCTGTTTAACACATTTATTTAATTACACATTATTCAATTACATTTATTTAATTATTCTTTTTTTGAACGCTGTTATCTTGAAACAGTACAACTTAATTACATTTTTTTATTAATAACGTAATTAGACACATATTTTCTTTCTTTTCGAACTTTGTTATGGCGACATTACATTTTTTACTCACACATACAACTTAATTACACATTTTTTAATCAATAACATAATTAGACACGTATTTTCTTTCTTTTCGAACTTTGTTATGACGACATACACAATTTTCACGACACACGAATCGAACACAAACGAAATCGAAACAAAACTTGAATTTTTTATGAACAGATAAATTTTATCCAAAAAAAAAAGATTTTTAGGTCTCCTGGACCATCCCGATTATTAAATAAAGTCCTCCGGATGCTGAAAGTCGGGCAAAAATTATATTCCATTTTTTACCTCTTTGAAGAAGCGCTTGATAAATATTCGAAGGAACCTGAAGATTTTTTCATATTCATAAAGAGACATGATTGTCATTTTTGCGACAACATCTCCTTCTGACATATTACCCTTCTTTCTTAGCTTCGCCAGCTTTTTTCTGGAAAATGAAATAAATATTGATCATATGAAATTCAAATAATTATACTAGCATAATAAAGAAGAAGAATTTTATTGATCATTAAGCATTAAGAATTTTAATGATCAATTATCAACATTTAAAATAACAGTTATTGATATTACATAAAAATAATTCTGATTAGATTAAAATTAATATACAGATTATCAATTTACAATAAATTACTCACATCACAATGTCCGTCTCCAGTGCAAGTTCTCGAAGTGCGGAAATATTGGATAAGAATTCTGTCGTCTGGTAATCATGAAGACTCTAAAAACAGATATTATCAAGTTAGGAATTTTTTTCGCTAAAATTACATATTTTATAACAAACATTCGTTGATTTAAGTTACTGTTGATTTCACTTTTATTATTATGAATTATTTTCTCAAATAATGAAATAGTTCTAATTCAATGGTTTGACATAATGAAAATTTAAATCGACTTTCTTATGGTACTAACCATTTCTTCAAGCAATTGGCAAATTTTGTTTAATGACAGCTTTTTATCCAACTGTCCATTGTTCTTTCGCATCTCGGATAGCCTGAAAGAAAGTAACGAAATTATATTGTATGTACAATTATATAAATTTAATTAATTTTTTTAAATGTACAGTTTTCTTTCTAAAATTTTAATTAATTTAAGAATTCTTTTAATACTAATTATTTCATACTTTTTGATAAGATGGAAAATATTACTTACATTTTTGTGACCTTTCGAAACTCAGTGACAGACTTCTTCGCTATTTTTTTGCACTCCTTCGCTTTGTTTTTTTGATCGTTGATATCAACTTGGTCTTTCCACAAAATTTCGTCTTTTTCTGTTACTATAAAAATAATAAACATGTAAAAAAACAAGTTTTTGGTGAAAACCGAGAATATTGAATATTGTCTATCTTTTTTTTTGTTGCTTTGAATAATGATAATGAATAGTTAATAATTATTTGATTAAATTTTTTACGTATAATTAATTATTATTTTGTTATTTAATCTAAAAACCAATTTCTAAACGATTTCAATGCATTTTCTTTTGGTAAAAAACATAAAATACTTCACTTACCAATCTTTTCCATCTCTTTAATCGTTTCGGAAACGTCAACAGAATTTAAGATTTGTGAGACGAGATCAATTATTTTTTCCGAATTCTTACCAAGTACCAGGTCCTTAATCAAATTCCGATTCTGTAATTACAAAAATAAGATTCTCTAAAAAAAATTTTTAAATTTTGTTTCGGTGATAGCAAAAACAAATGTCTAAAAAAATATTAATTAATATTGGGATAATAGATAATATAACTGTCATGTCACCTTGAAAAATAAATTTAAAAATTAGCATTCTAAATAGAAATAAAGTAAAGGCAAAATTCTAAATTTATAAAAAATGTATCTTTTAATATTAGTTATTAAAATATAATATTAATTTTTTCTGTGGAGAAATATTATGAATAAACTATTCTCTTACCTCTGATTTTGGACTTATTTCCTTAGTCAATTGGACCTTAGGACTTGTTTCCTTAGTCACTTGGACCTTAGGACTTATTTCCTTAGTCCTTAAAGAATCTGTATCATATTCTTGGTTTTCTGGTTGAAAATCCATTTTTTTACTAATATGGTACCTTCTAAAAAGCAGAAGAGAAATAACAAATTTAAATTTGAAATTCTATTCTAAAATTATGTCTTAAATTTTACAGATGAACTTGTGAATAATACTTTCTAAAAAGTAAAGATTTGTATTTATTTTTTAGCCCTTGAATTTCTAAAATTTAGTTTAATATAATTAATTTATTTGCACTTTTTCATTTCTAATCACTTGATTCATAAAAACCTAGTTAAAAACTGAAATATTAGAAACCATTATCTCTTAAAAATGACTTTATGCTTGATTTTTTCCAGCAACACGTGAGGCGAATTTTCTTAAATTAACTCGCACTTTAGCCCGAAATTGGATAATAATTTTAACATAATTTCGCGAACTGAAAAACGTGATTTTAAGAGCGATGCTTACCTGAAAAGCGAGCTGTGCAATTTTCTTAAACGTGCGTGTTACCAGAGTAGATTAACTGTCTGCCTTGGGGTGATTCGACTGATTGAAAAGTTTCACACACCGTTTACAACTTGGCTCAAAGTCACGGTCAAGTTCATAAACGTAAACAATCTCGATATCCTTACTCTAGTAAACTGTAATTTATATTCCAACATCACTAAATACGATGAAACTTTTAATGGAATAGGAATTTTCTCTCTAAAAGAAAACAACAATTATTTCTATCATAATAGTACAGTATTTATATTTTTATAATAGTATTTAAACATATTTTAAAACCTATTTTTATTTATTAAATGTTTTTCTTTAATATATATATATATATATATTGAAAGTATAAAGATATAATTGGAACGTTATAGCAGTTAATAATTATTTCATTTAATAAAATGTAAATTTATAGATTAGGTATTGCTGCAATTTATTACGATTAACCTTTTGTGTAAATTATGGCAATTTTCTTCGTAAACATTTATACATGTGTTACCACATTTTATTGCAAGGATTTTTATCAACCATAGAAAAACGACTTTCTATAAAACTGTGTTTATTTATGTGTTTTGGAAAAAACAGGATGTCGATTTATCTTTAGTGATAAAACTACTTTCTCTCTGAATTCCTAACTGTGTGATCAGCGATGATTCGTATTTGAAAATTATTATTATTATAAATTAATTAATTTAAATTATCTTTACTTCAGAAAAAGAATCTGAAGTAAAGAAAGTGTTTTAATTTTAGGAAACAGTAATATTTTTGTCGTATAAAAATCTTCTATAAAATAATTTTAACAATGTATTCAGTAATTCAATGTTCACGACAATTAATTAATATCTCGGACAGTTTTGCTACTGAAAACTTGAACAAATCTTGGTGGGGGATTAGATAACAAATCGTGAGATAAAATCGACTCTTATTACCTTTCTCCTAGTAAGACTAGAAAAAGGTTGCGAAAAATTCGATGCACGTTAATTAAGCTTTGCACTGATTTCCCATCGAAATCAAAGTACTGATTTTGCGTTTAATTGTACATGTATTGAACCTCTTAGTGGGCTGTCTATTCATTGAGTAAAGTCTATTATGTAAAGGCGAATTCAGGAAAAAGGTTACTTCCAAGATAAATAAACACGATTAAATGCCAAAAGCCCCCGGAAGTACACATTTAACACGCAATCATTTCTATAAAATTACATGAATAAGAAAAGAATCTTTCCTCGAAAAAAAAATTCCGTACAATTTTCTTCGAATTCCTGTGGAATGTATTCCATGGAATTTTATAAAATTATTCTCTAATTTCCAGAGAATCGACATTAGACAATTGAATTTAGAATTCTCACATTTATTCTCAATTTAAATTATCTATTTACAAAATTTGGTGACATGTTATTAATTGTTCTTAAGTTCGGGTATAATTCATTTGTGTCAAATTGATTCAGAATACGGATAATCAAACAAGTAAATTAATTCTAGCAGATAATATCTTAAAAATTCTAATGTGCAGTACATATTCTATTTTTAAATGTGATAATATAGAGCATGAACTGAGAAGTGAGTGGAATTTCGATTTTTGAAATTTTGTCACGGCGAGAGCAGTGAACTTTGAAGCTGCAGGTCCATTTGTCATAAGTACAACGAATTGAATTTGTCTTTCGGCCACGAAGGCGGGTTCGCGTTGCCAGACGGTGCGGAACGTGCAACGGCATTTGAATTCTAATGATTTGGATAATTTACCCAGCGAATCGCTGCATAACAATGGGTTTTCAACTTTCCTTATCGCGTTCGATCCGACAAGTCGTATTCGCTATACCTCTAGGTATATTCGTACACCCTATCTCATTTCCATCTCTTTAGTTTCTATATCCTTCTCTTTCTTACAAGTTGGAATCAGATCCACCAACTACCAATGCAACCAATGCTCGGTCCACTACGGTATCTTAGAACTAAAGACTAAACGTTGAACCATACACGAACTGGAGAAAGTCCAGATTCGATCTGGACAGGTCAACTATGACCCCAAACGGCAGCAGTTATGTGATTTGACTCGAAGGAAAAATCAGAATAATGTAGTCGATTTTATCTTTGAGGAATTTACTCGTTTTGTTAAGATTAAAAAGTGAAATTAACAGTGAAAAAAACAAGATTAGAGTGAAAAAAGTATTGGAATTTTTAGAATACATATGGGCAATTCTTTTGTTGGTTACGTTACAGTCTCACACACATTTTTCGAAATAACTTTTTTTGGTTACTTTTTTGGCTCATTTTGAAGGGTTTTTTAGTGCTTTTAAATTGCCCATATTGTAAGAATATTCTTAATTTTAAAATATTTTGTTCCAGTGTAAAGGGACTCATTCATTGTCGGTCCCTAAGTTCTTATTTTTCCTCTGCTTCTCTTCGTCCTTTAAAATAATATACTTTTTTTTTTAAATTCCCCTTATTTTCATTTTTCCAGTTGAACAGAATTTTCTAGCTTCATTTAAAAAGATTTTCTACAATATTGCAGAATTTTTTGAAACAAATTTTTTAAACACTTTCCAGAATCGTTTATTTTCTGAAATTCTTTAAAACTTCCTAGAAACTACCAGAATCTTCTAAAATCCTCCAAAACTTTCTAAGACCTTTGGAGTCTTCTCGGGTCTTCTAGAATCTTCAAAAAGTTCATCAAAATATATTATAATTCTTCAAAATATTCTAGACTGTTCCAGAAAGTTCTAGAATCTTGGAAAATTTTCTGAACTCTATTTAGCTTCTCTCATTTTGTCTCTCATACTCTCTTAAAACTCTTCTGAAATCTTCTAAAGCCTTTAAAAATTTCTCAAAAACTGTTACAATGCTTTTAAATAATTTTGACTGCTCCATAATATTCTGGAATCCTAGAGAATCTTATGGAATCTTCCAGAACCTTCTAAAATATTTTATACTCTTCCTAAAACTTCAAAAGTCTCCTAAATTCATCTAGAATCTTCAAAAAAATTCCTCAAATTCTGTAAACATTTCCAAAAATATTCTAGACTGTTCTAGAATCGACGAAATTCTTTCAGAATTTTCCAGACTCTGTTAATCTCTTCTGTAATCCTCCGAAGTCTATAAAAATTTCCCAAAACATTTTCCAAAATATTCTAGATTACTCAAGAATCTTGGAAACTCTTTCAAAATCCTCCAAACTCTCTCAAATTTTTCTGAAAGTCTTTAAAAATTCTTCTCCTTCAAAGTCTTCAAAATTTTCCTAAAAACTGTTAAATGCTTTATAATATGCTAGACTGTTCCAGAATATTTTAGGATCTCTGAGCCCACAACCTTATAAAATATTTTATACTTTTCTTAATACTTCCAGAGTCTTCTAAATCTATCTAGAATCGTCAAAAAATTCCTTAATTTGTAAAAATTTTCCAAAATATTCCAGACTGCTTCGGAATCTTTGAGACTCTTTCGGAATCCTCCAGCCTCTCTAAAATCCTCTAGAATCATAAAAAATTTCACAAAATCTGCCAAAACTCGTTACAATATTCTGAAATTTTCCAGAATCTTCTGGATTACTCCATAACATTCTAGAAACCTTCTAAACTCTTCCAGAATCCTCCAGTCTTTCAAAGTCTTCTCAATTTTTTCAGAATCTTAAAAAATCTACTAAAACCTCAAAACCTCTTAGAATCTTTCAGAATCTGTTAGGATACTTCAAAGAATCTTCCAGAATACTGAAAAATGTTTTATTATTTTAATGAAGTTTTATTTTCTATATAATTGAAGAATAAAACGTCAGAATATAATTGATCACATGGCCAATTTGGTACATGCCCTTAAAAGTGGAAAAATTGAAAAAATTTAGGGTTTTCAAAACCTTTCTCAATTTTCTTTCTTAATTTTATTTATTTTTATTTATTTTAAAAAAATAAATAAATTAAAAACAGGGTTGCTGCAGGACAGAGAATTTTAAAATGTTCAGGGAAAGTTAGGAAAAACCCAAAAGAGTCGGATTTTTTTTTTATTCAACAAATTATAATTCAACCATTGTAATTATAATTTAACAATTATAATTATAATTATGATTATAACGACATATAACGGCCACGGAAAATGAAAAATTGGTCAGGGAAAATCAGTGAATTTTGAAATTAGGATGTTGTAGAAACCCTGGACCAGATTTATATTTCTAATTTCCCTCTCCAATTCGAAATCGCTTTGCACAATAAATAAATAGACTGCAAGATCGTTGTAATATCTTTCACACTAATTTACATCCTTTTCACAATAAGTCTTTGTAAGTGTAGGGTCGTCCAGGTGAAGAGAAAAAGAATTTAACCGTGACCTTACGAGTTCGGGATCTTTGACCCAACGCGAGACTAATTGCGAGGAAAGAGAAAAGAAAGCAGCCTTATAAGTCCGTGCGTGCAGGATCTCAAAACGCAGAAAATTACACAATTTTTTCACTGTTACTAAACCCTATAGTAATTAGCATATAGATATTCTTTTAAATTTTTTTTCTGAATCTTAATTACCATTTACTATTCCGCAATGCTAATTAATACGTCTTTGAGTGAGTTCATCTTCAAGTAGTTGACTTGGGTAACGATGAGAGACCTAACTTCGACGTTTGCTCGCCTGACGAAACTGTCGAATAAATCATGTTGACGTGGATTAATGGCTTGTTGAAAGTGTGGCTCAGGCTGGACTCTAGTTTGCTTAACGTCGAACAATTAAAGTCAATGGGTTTGCTTTAACATTTACCAATAGGCACGCCACTGGCGAAGTCAGTACTAAAATTATTTTCAACGAGATATTTAAATATTTTTATTTATTGTTCATAAATGTTTCTCAAATTGTTTTTCTAAGTTTATATATTCTTTAAAATTGTCTAACATTTTTGTAAATTTTTGTTTCTTTATTTGTTATGTTTTTATACCATTCTCTTGTGTTCTGTAACAATCACTTACATTTTTTATAATACCTTTTTTATCGGTATAATTAAAATTATGTTCATAATGGAACTTGAATTAACGCTCTCACATTTAATAATAGAAAAGAAATTGTTGATGTAATAATTGACTTTAGGGTCCACAGTAAATAGATAATTTTTTCATTTATACTTCAAGCTTCAAGACTCATCAGTGATTTATTTTCTACTATATTAGATTCATTGGTATGAATAATAATGTACTTAAATTTTTCTTAATTTAGTATGATGCAATTAACTCTTTGAAATAATATTAAAAAGGATTTCATTATTTAGTTGTCGACAACGTATAGTATTTTATTTTGGAAATAAATCTCTGATGAGGACCTCCCACTTTTGGCCGAAATTTCTAATCTAATGAAAAAATAATCTATTTATTAGGCCCTAAAAGAAAATACTACAATTATTATCTGCATCAAAAAATTACTACAATTTTTAAAAACTTTTTGTAGAATTCGTTTTCTTGGGTAATGGGCCAATAAAAAAAATTCTGTAATAAGTATAAAAAATTCGGGTCCACTGAAAAATATCTTCAACATTAATTTATCGAATTCTTTAATTTATAGAGACATCCAAAAGATTAATGTCCTCTCAATAATTCATCTTGCAACAAAGTAGATTCTCTTGAAACATAGTTCATCTCAGATGAAAGCAAAAGAGATATGCCCCTTTTTTAAATTTCTGAGGTGAAATTTGCCAATGAATTATTTATTATAAACACATCGCACGCAGAAAAAAATATATAAAGACCAAATTTAAGATCCCATCGTTACTTCATTATATAGCAGCTTAAATGCATTTCTTGCTCCCTGTTGAGAAATTCGAATCTCTTAAATCTTGTGTGACATCCGAACCGCACCCGTAGTGCAGAAGTAGATCTTAGTCGTCGATTACAGCATCAATTGATTTCAATCATGAGATTAATTAATTTTCATGTTTCACGTCTCCTAGAAATGTTATGGAAAATTGATTTCTGCTCTTAAAAACTGAAAACATTATCGTAAAGTCAGACTTTGCAGGAATTCCTATTAGATAAGTCTATGAATCGAAAGAAAATTTACGAAACTGTTTCTAGAATTTATTTGCGGAATTTACTTCGATAAATTAGATATTAGGCATTAATTTAACAACTTTCTGAAAATCAGTGTACATTTCGTTTTTTATCAAATAAGTGTTATTCTTTCTGTTTTTCTATACGTGTATTAAACTCAGAAGGAGATGATCAATTAATGTAATGAAAGTAATTTGCATCCTCTCAATCTTACCCAGAGATCTCATTCCTTTCAGCGGAAATAACTAAACTGCAACCACCAATCGTTCATGCTGAATTACCTGAAGTTTTTTTTTTAACTTAATAAACATTAAACAGTCCCGTCGGACTTCATATAGTGATTTATTTTATTTCGTGGAGACACCGTTTAAATGCTCGTCTCGAACCAGGAAACGAACTCGATATCGGCAAGAGTCTCACAGAGAGCAAATCAGGCGCTCGTTAATGCGGAGGATCGATTCTATGCTCGATTTAGTTGCAAACAATCAATTACTTTGCAACCGTGTTCTAAATGTCGAGCTTCAGAGTCGCTACTAGACATCGTTGGCGTATGTATTTATTAGGGTGATTCTTAAAAACACTTTATTTTTAAATTTAATTTGGCTCCCCTTACAAATCCAAGATCAATTTAGGTGAAAATTCTTATTTGTGATTAAATCAATAAAAACACTTTATTTTTAAATTTAATTTGGCTCCCCTTACAAATCCAAGATCAATTTAGGTGAAAATTCTTATTTG